>CM033716.1:13623609-13756406 GCA_019671005.1 Hibiscus mutabilis
GATATTACATTCTAATGTCGAAATTTAAATATTTATAATTTATTAATAAATTAGTGAAAATTTTAATAAATTACATTTAAAAATTGATTTCAGTAGTATAAAATAATTTATTTATTTTGTTAATTTGAGTTTACTTAATACTAATATTTATTAAAAAATGGATGAAAATATGGGTAACTTACGTGTGTTAAAAAAAAGGCATATATATCATATTAGTACTTAGAGTATACCAACTTTTTCATTTTGGTACTTAAGTGTTTTTTGGTCAAAATAAGTACCTAAAGTATACTTTTTGGTTAAATTAGGTACCTAAAGTATACTTTTTGGTCAAAATAGGTACCCAAAGTATTTTTTCGTTTGAGTAAGTACCTAAAGTATATTTATTGGTCAAAATAAGTACATAAAGTATATTTTTTTTTGTTAAAATAGGCATATAATGTATTTTTTAATTAGGGTAATTATTCTATACACAAACGCCTTAGTTTTAGGGGTTGTGGACTCTGTTTGGGGTTTAAAGTTTATGGGTTTAAGTGTAATAGTTTTGAATTTAGGGGTTGTTGATAGAATTTTGGGTTTATGGTTAAAATTAAGGGTTTATAGGTTAAAACCTAAATCCCTACCTATATTACATTAGAACCTAAACCCTAAATCCTAGCCATGAACCCTAAAATTTAAACCCTGCACTAAAACTCCTAAACTATAAATCTTAAACCCTATAATTGAGGCGTCTGTAGAAACAAAAAGTTTCCACCGCCAATGTATAAGATAATAATCCTTTTAATTAATGTTACATGATAACTTTTAAGAACCTATATAAAAATATGTATACTTTAAGTACCTATTTTGACTTAAAAATACTTTAGATACCTATTTTGACTAAAAAATATACTTTAGATACTTACTTTAACGAAAAAATACTTTAAGCATCTATTTTGACCAAAAATTATACTTTAAGTACCTAATTTAACCAAAATATATACTTTAAGTACTTATTTTAATAAAAAAAATATTTTAAGTACTAAAATAAAAAAATTTGCTAGGTATGGTTGTAGAATTGTCGGGCAAAATCAAAGCGATCGCCGGTGAACTGAAGAGTAAGGTGATGGAAAATCGCTGCAAATTCTGGGTTGCCAAAAAGAACAGATTCTGTTCAAACTCCCCTTTCAAAAATTCCTTGTAAGTTCGATCTCTCTCCCCCTTTCTTGTCTTTCGTAAAATCTCTAGTTTTATCACTTATTTCCCTTTCCCCTTTCCTTTCTAATAATCTAATTGTTTCAAGGTTTTGCGGCAATCACACTCCGAGGACCAACGACCAGTGGATCCCATGTCCGATTGACCCTTCTCAGTAATACCCTCTCTCCCAATCCTTCACTCCAGAAAAAAAACCACAATTTTTTAATTTTTTTTGGCTTTATTTTGAAGTTGTGTGCTTCAGGAAAACCTGGGAGGACATCTAAAGAGATGTCCAGTTGCCAAACAAGCTCAATCTTTGAGCACCCAACCTTTTTACCAAAAGGGTATTAATGCTGGTAAAGAAGATGAACAACAAGAACATGAAACAGTAAATGTAACTTCTGAAATGAAGAGAAATGCTGTTTATAGCTTGAACATACCCGAGTTCTTCGAGGTGATTAGGAAGATTGAGGCGGTTCATGCTCGAATTTGTAATGATATTAAAGAATCTTATAAGATACCTGAAGCTTGTGGCTTATGGATTAAGGGAGAAGTAGATAGGTATGTCTAGTTCAATTGCTCAGGTTGTTTTTCTGTGGGAATTGTTTGGCTTTTAACCTGAGTTGATTTTTGACAGGAATGTGCCATTTCAAGAGAAGCATGTAACACAGCAGGCGTCGATGCTTGGGAACTTGGAGGAGTTTGGGGTTTTGGAAAGGGTTGTTGGAAAGGGAGAAAAGTGTGAATCTGTGGAGCTGCCTGAAAATAGCAATGGTGCTCCGGCAGTGGTCGAGTTTGGAGCAGGGAGAGGATACTTGACACAAATGCTTGCAGATTGCTATGGTATTAGAAGGGTATTTCTAGTTGAGAGAAAGGCATACAAACTTAAGGTTAGTTGAATTGAGATTAAATTTTGTAATATTTGCAATGATTTTATATGCTTTAGGTTCATGGAATGTAATCTCGATGTGTTTCTATGTTCTTTGATTTGAACCTTCAATGATTTTTTTTTTCACTTGTTTCTGTTGGTTACATTATGCCAATGGTGTTTTTCTAGGCTGATCGGTCTTTGCGACAGAAAGAGAGCTTGATATTGGAACGTTTGAAAATTGACAGTAAGGTTTTCCGGAACTTTGTTATTGCTGATGCTGTTTTTAGTTTCTCCGTTGAGTCTCAATTCTCCAATGCTTTCCTCTCTTGGCTTTCTTTTGCTACAATTTTATCTAGATGAAGAACTATTAGCTTATGAACTTTTTCGTTGCGATCCTTATTCTGAATATTTTGTTGAGTTCTATGATTTGTTATGTTTTTAGTAATTAAAATCATTCAAATTTTGTAATTTGGCTTCCCCCCATTAAAATTTTCCCCCCTGAGACCTATCATTCAGATAATCACTAGTGAAAGTGGGGTAAAAGGAAAGCATGTGTTCATACAAAAGTGCAACATTTTGAATGTACTTAACTTCCCTACCCTTCACTTTGTCACCATATCATGAACTTTTACTTCTGCAGTCGAGGATTTGAACTTGAATGCTGTCAAGTCATTGCAAGGACTTCCGTATATAGCTATTGGTAAACATCTCTGTGGCCCTGCAACTGGTAAGTTATCACATCTCTGCAATTTCTCATAAATTTGATCCCAACTAAATGCTAGACCGGCGCAAAGCATTCTTTACTGTCTCACAGTATGTTGAAACATTTCGATGCAGATTTGACACTCAGATGTTGCCAGGTGAATGAACGGAATGTTGAACAAGGTGGAAGTAATTGTCACCTGAAAGGTCTTGCCATAGCAACATGCTGCCATCATCTTTGCCAATGGAAGCACTACACAAGTAATTTTAACTTTTCTTCCTTACATCAATCTAACATCTATGTATAAATTCATATCCTTCTCTTGTAACCGTTTAACGTGCGTGTCCTTACAGATAAGAAATACTTAACCAGTTTGGGTATTAACAAGGAAGAATTCCATGCAATTACATGGTTTACCAGCTGGGCGGTGGATGCTGATCATAGTTCAGATCTTTCTGATGATATCGATTTCAAATTGCGTCCAGAATCAATGTAATAAATGGCATCTTTTCTTTTTTTTCCCCAATTCGTTGGAGTCTATCTGAGCATGGATATGTTTCTACCTTAACATTTCGGGTTCACAATTGATCATTTTTCGCATTTGTCTTCTAATAAAAGCACATTCAGTTTCCATTGTGGCAGTGAAAAGGAAGAATGCAATGAGGATGCGAATGGAGTCGAAGCCATTGCGAGGAATATGAAAGCGATTGAGAGAGCAAAGTTAGGTTTTATGTGCAAGCAGATAATTGATATGGGAAGGTTGATGTGGCTCAAGGAACATGGACTCGAAACTCAGCTTGTTAAGTATGTTCCATCAAGCGTATCGCCAGAAAACCATTTACTAATTGCCAGACATGTCTAAGTTGCCATTGGGAACTTTTACCCCCTCATCTGAAGTTTGTATAACTGAAAACCACAGTTTTGTATTGAATTATTATGTTCAGCATTTAAATGCTTTTCTTCATGAAATATGTATCAGAATTTCTCTTCTTTTGATTAGGCTTCTGCTTTCATCTAGTTGAGATTGTGGACTACTTTGTAAAGAGCCCTGACATCTCAAAACTAGTGCAGGGTCAGGTGGTTCATACTTCAGAAATTCGAATTCTCACTTTTGATGTGCGGCTTTTGACTGAAATAATATTTGCCAAACTGTCTACATTATCTTTAATACCACTTTTGATTTTGGTGGGTGAGTCTTCTATTAATAGAGAAAACAGTTAAATTTTTCTTAAGGATTAGGTTGCGATTCAATAACTGTTATAACGGGTTTAGGCTAAATTGTACGGTTAATTCATTATGAACACTTTTAATATACAACATTAATCATAGAATAATAAGCATAATTTAATTTGATCAACTTTTTTTAGTTACCTATCAACTATTTTTTATCATTTTCATTGCACTTGAATTGACCCAAGTTAATTTTTCTTGCACAAAAAATTAGCTTAATCCAATTCACGATTCTAACTAATTGAATGTATTAACAAAATTCCCAAAATAGAAACAGAATTGTATCATTAGTGGGCCTCAACCCTAACACAGCTGACTCTAAATCCATCAAATACGATCTGGGCCGACCTTTCTCCGAGTCTGATCCGTTAAATGTAGAGACTACCCGATCTGAGTCACTGTAGCTTCGTTCAAAGACGCATTTCCACAAACAAATTGTGAGCATAAGTTAAAGCTTAGATCGGTGTCTCACTCTTTTTCACACTCAATGAGGAACGTCTTCGCCGCTCTCAACCGTCCTCTCCACTGCTATCATTCATTCTTCCTTTCTACTTGTCTTTCTTCCCCGCTCACTGGTCTATCAACCTTACTACCAATTGCCAATTATTCTAGTGAGTTTTAGGATTGTGAAGCTCTTTTACAGCATTGAGTTGGGGATTTCTGAAACTTCCCAGAAGTAATGATTTGTTGGGGTCATATTTCTTTCTGATCGAAACGAAATAGAGACGACATTTTACACGCCTTCGATATATGAATACTTAAATATATTAGGGTAAACTACTTCAATGACCAGCTTATTTTTGATAAAGTAGCTATTTAACCACATTATTTTTTTTTCTAAGTAATTAAACCACCAAACTATTTAAATGGTCTCAATGTGACCACCAGCCGTTAGAGGTTAAAGGCAGGGTGACGTGGCTAGTTAAAAAAGAGTATACTTACATATTTGGTCTCTACTATTTACACATTTTTTAATTTGGTCTTAATTTTAATTTAATAAAATAAATCAATTATATCACCACCTAATTAGAGGATTAAAATAAATTTATAAATGAAAGCAAACTAGCTAGGAGTGGTGGGAATTAAACCTGGGCATCTTGGAAAGTAAGAGGAGAAGTGTGGCTAAGCCACTAGGCCAAAGCCACTTTTGTGTTATAAAATGCAAATAATTCATATAAGTCATAGTTGGTTTTTTATGCAAGGGAAAGTAAATAAATGTGGATTAACGAGATTCGAACATGACACACTTATAATGCATAAAAACATCTAAGACAATAAAATAAATCTAATAATTAAATTAAAGTTAACAACATTTTGTATATATAATTTAAAATTATATCAATTCATTTGAATTATGTTCGTAAATTTGTATTCACTAAATAAATTTCATATAATCTTAAATTTTTAAATTTTTAATATAATTTCATATACAAAATATACAAAACTATTAAAACTCATCCGCCGGGAATGGTGAGAATTTATTATAATTTGTAATCTAATATTAAATTAAAGTTAACAACATTTTGTATATATTTTTAAATTTGTATAATTTTTAAAATTTTAAAATATATATAAAATGTTGTTAACTTTAATTTAATAATTAGATTTATTTTATTGTCTTAGATGTTTTTATGCATTATAAGTGTGTCATGTTCGAATTCCGTTAATCAACATTTATTTACTTTCCCTTACATAAAGAACCAACTATGACTTATATGAATTATTTGCATTTTATAACACAAAAGTGACTTTGGCCCAGTGGCTTAGCCACACTTCTCCTCTTACTTTCCAAGATGCCTAGGTCCAATTCCAACCGCTCCCAGCTAGCTTGCTATCATTTAATTAAATATAAATAATTAAACCCCTCCGATTCCCACCACTCTTATGATTCTTTGAATTCCTAGATTTGGATCTTTGGAAGTTAGAGATTATTCTCAAGGGAAACCATGAGTTGCTTTGGCTGTTGTGAAGAGGATGATATGCACAAAACCTCTGATAATGGAGGCCAATATATTGTTAAACAACCGACAGGTAATCCTGTTATTCAAATTCACACCATGGCTGATAATATTTCACTTTTGTGAATTTCACTTAGGTCTTTCTGCATCATCAAAATAGTGAACTAGTTGAATGAATCACGATAAGTAGGATGGAATAAACTCCGTTGATGCTTATGTCCATCATCAGTCATAGTTCAGTTTTAACCTGTTTATTAGTTCTATTTCTATGCTTTTAGACTTATTTTGCAGGATCTATATATATGTCTGTATGTTTTATTCCCACCTAATTTAATTTACCACTTATACTCATTACGTGTTCATTCATATAGTTCTCTTTTGCAATTTATGGTTGCCTATACTTTATTTTGGCTGTACTGAACCTATTGCTTTAATCTGGGTTGAATTTGACCAATCAGGAAATGATGGAGGTTACCATACATCTGAAACTGCATCAAAGAGTGCTCAAACTGTGAAAGTTCAGCCTATTGAAGTCCCTGCTATTCCAGCAGATGAATTGAAAGAAATCACAGATGACTATGGTACTAATTCTTTGATTGGAGAAGGTTCCTATGGCAAAATTTATTATGGAGTCCTTAAAAGTGGGCAGGCTGCAGCAATCAAAAAGTTAGACGCCAGCAAGTAACCTGATGATGAGTTTTTGTCCCAGGTTCAATTCAGCTATAATTCATCTCATTTAATGCATCTTGGTATTAGCTTTAGAGTTTCATTTTATATCCATTGATGCATGGTTTTCAGGTGTCTATGGTATCAAGGTTGAAACATGAAAGCTTTGTTCAATTGCTTGGCTACTGTGTTGATGGGAGCACCCGTATACTTGCCTATGAGTTTGCATCAAATGGATCGCTGCATGATATTCTCCATGGTATGAGTGATGATGCTTCATATTTTGTCCAGTTACAAAGTTGATGCCTGGAGCATGGATCTATTCATATTGCTGTTATAGAAATGGATACAAAGTCTATTTGGTTATGTTTTCATGTGGTGCTGTTAATATTGCAACATTATTATTCTTTTAATGCAGGGAGAAAAGGTGTTAAGGGAGCTCAGCCTAGCCCTGTTCTGACATGGGCACAAAGAGTAAAAATTGCTGTAGGAGCTGCTAGAGGGCTTGAATACTTGCACGAGAAGGCTGATCCTCACATCATTCATCGTGACATTAAGTCCAGCAATGTGTTAATATTTGATGATGATGTGGCAAAGATTGCTGACTTTGAATTATCAAATCAGGCTCCTGATATGGCAACCCGTCTCCACTCGTGTACTTGGAACCTTTGGTTATCATGTATGTCCAAGGCATTCAATCTGAAATCAAGCTATACAGAAAGGAGACTTGGGATATTAATCTTATATCTGTTGCATGAAACATCTTTTTGTTTCTGATCACACGTGGCTGAAGTCAAACTTTGTAAACATCTTGTAGCATGATATTTTAGTCGTCAATCATGAATGGCTCTTTGGAACCTAAAGCAGTTTAATTTCTCATTTGTTTACTGAGATGTTTCATGCAACAGATATAAGATTAATATCCCAAGTCTCCTTTCTGTATAGCTTGATTTCAGATTCAATGCCTTGGACATACATGACTGTTGTGTTCTCATGGTCGGCAGATATGCAATGACCGGGCAATTAAATGCCAAGAGTGATGTATACAGCTTTGGTGTTGTGCTGCTTGAGCTTCTGACTGGGAGAAAACCTGTTGATCATACTTTACCCCGTGGACAGCAAAGTCTTGTGACATGGGTACTTATTTCTCCTACTTAATTTCTAATATCCAGCCAATCTTTCGTTTTCAAACTTTTCAGAGCTGATAACCTAGCGAGTTTTGAATTATGTTAGGCTACACCAAGACTCAGTGAAGACAAGGTTAGGCAGTGTGTCGATCAAAGACTAGGAGATTATCCTCCCAAGGCTGTTGCTAAGGTATTTATATGTTTGGTTGCTCATGGTATTATCTTCTTATTAGCACATTTTCTCCTGTCACATTTCTTCAAGTGACACAATTTTGGAAGTTGCATCGATTCAAATACATTCTTAACTTGGTGTTCTAGGAGCTTGCACACGTTGTGTACATTGGTTATTATATTGATTCTCGATGTACCCCTTTTTGAAGATAAATTTGTAAGCTTCAAGATGAATTATACCACATAAGCAGTAAGATGCAAGGCTAGATGAAAGTGATGTTATTATACGAGAGCACCTGGGAAATGTTCGCATTTATGGAGAGAGCTTTCTTTGAACAATTGACATTGGGGTAGGATTGATGGAGAGTAGTAATGAGAGATTTGCCTGTGAGGTGAATCAGAGTAAAAGAGAACTTGAAAAATAAAATTCTTTTGGATGCCCATGTATCCATTATATATGCTCTGTATTCGATTCGATTTGTTCATAATGCGAGTTATTTTTTGTTTCTCCTTGCATAGATCTTATGGATTGTTTTCTCTTTCATTTACAACAAATGGTTATGCACCTTTGGTTGCTTGGGATTACAAGAAATCACCCAAATGGCGTATAGAAACATCTTTATTGAGTACATAGTTAAAATCAACCAACATGAAACTGATTCATGCATTGTAAAAAATCCAAGATGCAATAATCCCAATTCTAAATCAAGAACCTTTTGAAAAACTTACAAAGTAAAAAACACATCAAAATGTTTTGAAAAAAGATCCTATTTTTCTCACCAGTCATGCTTCAACTTCAGATGGTGTCTTTGCCACGATCGACAAAGCGTGCAATCCAGTCTGCAACTCCTCATCCACCACACCATAAATTAGCCTATGCCTCTTAACCAAACTCTTCCCTTCAAATTCCTTGGACACAATTCTAACGTTAAAATGTGTTTCCCCATCACTGCCCCTCACACCGGCATGTCCGGCATGCTGATACGAAACGTCCTCCACTTCCAATTCAATAGGACTAAGTTCCTTCTCCAGCTTCTTCTTGATCCTCATTCCCCTACTTCCCAAGCCACTCGAACTATCTTCACCACTTTTAGAAGAACTGAATCCAACACCGGAAACCTCATCAACTTTTGAATCCGAAGTCGAGTTCTCAACAGGTTTTTCACTGTTCTCATTCGCAATCCGACCATTACCCGAAGACCCATCACCCTTCTCAGCTTCAATAAGTAACTCAAGTGCCTTCCTTTGCATCAACTTCAACATGTTCAAAAACCCATTATTCCTTGAAGGTGTTAAGCTCTGTTGCAGCCCGAGAAGCACAGCGAAATCAGGCGAAACCCTCAAAACTTCCTGGACAGGCCTTCCAGACAATCCATTAACAAGCAAAGCCGCGAGCCCCTTCGTTAAAACCGAATCGGAATCGGCTTGATAGAAAACATTCTTATCTTCATCAAGATAAGCCCTGACCCAGACCTGAGAAACACAGCCCTCAACTTTGTTCTCCCTAGTTTTGAACTGGGCATCGAGGGGATTCAAGTTTTTGCCATAAAACATCAGCTGCTCGTACTTGGCCTTGGGTTCTTCCACCGATTGGAAAAGCTTGATGATTTCCTGGAGCTTAGGAGGGAGCTCCTCCATGGGTTGGAGCTGGGTGGAGCTTGCTTGAAGCGGAGGTGGGGATTTAGAAGGGATCTTTTGGAAAGAGACGGATCTGTTGGAAAAGAATGAAAATTTTGAGGGTTTTGATAGATGGAAACAGATAGGGAATTTGGAAGTGCAAAATCGAGCAGAGGAGAAGGAATATGATGCCATTTTTTACGAGTTAAAGCGCAGATAAGAGGAGAAGAATCGAACCGCCTTATCAACCGAAGTTTCACTTTCAGTAATCTGGATTATATATAAATGAATCTCAAATCATTCGAATTGAAAACGAAGAAATAAAAGGGTGAGCTGACCTGGAGAAGGAGACGAAGCTCGGTTGGGTACACTGAAAAGTTGTTGCCTTTGTGAGGGTGAGGCCTCGGCCTCAATCGACGCTGGCTCAGAGATTTCGAGAAGCAGCGGCTTGATGGACGATATCATCGCACGATAGATATTAAAGGTCAAAATATGGTTTTGACCCCTCAACTTCTCTAAAATTTGGGATTTAAGCTCTCTATTTTAACATTCGGGCAAAATACACAAAAATAGTTCTCAATTGTTGGGTGTTTTTAGGGATTTGTCTAACCTATGCCAAAAGCCAAAAGCCAAAAGCCATGAGTCATAAGTCATAGGTTAAGGCTGTTATATTGGGTAATTATTTAAATTTTATTTTATTACAGAATCTTATTTAAGAGAATTTATTTGAAAAAAAATCAACTAATTACCCAATATAGTAAGTTAGGTCAGACAACCCCCTTAATAAATTAGTTTTTCTATGTTTTAGTTATTTATTTGTAACTAAAGGTTTAAATTTTGTTGAATCAGTCCTAACTTGATTGATCTAGTTATTATCCTAATATTTAGGGGAACACGAATTTAAACACATTAATCTTTGATTTATGATTGAGACGTAAATTTGATAGTTTGGATATTGTATTCAAAGAAGGAAGTTTTAAGAGATCTACTAATTGGTAGAGTGATCAAGTATGTTCATGTTGCCTTATTTTATATGAGTTTAATTCTCGATATTTTTCTTAGAAATGTAATATCTTTTTAGTTATTCAAAAGAAAGAAAGAAATCTAAAATTAGATAGAAAAAATTTAGGCTTAAGGGTGTAAGAAGCCCTTGAACTTTTAAAAAAAATCAATTAAGCCCTTGAACTTTTTTTGCACCCAATTAAGCCCTTGAACCTAGAAATTTAATCAATTAAGCCCTTGAACCAAGAAATTGAGTCAATTAAGCCCTTTGACCAATTTTGACCATTAAATCTGAACAATTTTTTCGATCCACTATTGAGTGTGCCGTGTCACAGTGTTTTCACTTGACATTTTTTATTTTAGTTAAAAAAATCTTTAAATGTTCTAAAAATTCTAAAAACTTATAAAAAATACTTTTAGAATTTTGTTTTGTAAATGCAACATGATAGAATTGCAGTGTATCATGTGCCGATAATATCTGAAGAAAAAGCTGTCAATATTTAATGGTCAAAATTAGTAAAAGGGCTTAATTGATTAAATTTTTTGGTTCAAGAGCTTAATTGATTAAATTTTTTAATTCAAAGGCTTAATTGGGTGCAAAAAAATTTAAGGGCTTAATTGATTTTTAAAAAAATTTAAGGGTTTTTTACACCCTTAGCCAAAAATTTAAATTAATTTGACACGAATAGTTGGCAATATTCTCTGAGTTACTAAAGTCTCTATCTACAATGATTTTCGAAAGTGTTTTGGGGACAAAAGTATGGCAGAACATGTAACTTTAAGGCAAAAAAGAGTTTTTTTGCTTGGTTAAAAATAATTTTTAAATTGAAATTTATAGCCTGTAATTTTTCAAAAATATTTTTGAGTAAAAATACTCATTTATATCATATTTTTTTTTATATATTTTTAAAAATAATGTCTAAAATAAACATCATATCTAAACTAAACAATTTAAAAGTACTTCTTAAAAGTACTTTTCTATTGCACTTGTCAAAAGCGATGTTAGCAGTCTTAAAAATATGAGTTTTGTCACTTACTATTTAACTAATAACAGTCGATTTCAGAACCCAATGAGTGATCCAGTAAGGAGGGTGTTCATCTTATGAAATCCAGGTTCAATCAACTTTGTATGGAAGGTGTGTGTCTTATCAAAAGATTATAAAAAAATGAACAAATACTATATTGTAATCGCCTTAAGACTATTAAAAAAAGTACGAACAAATATTTGTTTTGGTTGAATACAAATCATCTACCCTTATTGGTGCCATATCTATGCCTTAACATTAAAAAATATGGTTTATGGTTAGGATTAGAGTTGGGGTTTAGGCAAGGTCATCTCAGAGATTTTTGGGGCCCTGAGCGAAAAATTAAAAAATAGACCTCTATATAACGAAATCATATCTTATTATTTTGAACGATCAAAGTAATATTTAAAGAAAAGTAATATTTTTTAAGTTTTAACTACAAAATAAGTGTCCAAATTATACATGTTTTTTTGGCTCTAGGTGCTTAAAGTTTATTTCGTTACCGTTTTGAGGTAACGATCATTATTTTGTTTATAAAAAAACTTTAGACATCTAAAACAAAAAAAGAAATAATTTGGGCACTAATTTTTTAAACAATGGACATTTAAAACAAAAAAGCGGCATAATTTGATCACTTGTTTTTAATTTTTTAACGGTTGTTACTTAGAAATGGTCACAGGGTAAACTTTAGACACATATTTTGACCAGAAAACACTTTAGGGACCTAAAGTAAAAAAGAGTATAGTTTGGACACTTATTTTATAGTTAAGCCTTTCTTTAATAAATTAGGAGAATATGATTAAACTTTTGTCAAACACGTTATTTTTATTGTTAGATTAATTAATTTATTTATTTAGGAAAGAGAATTAATTTTTACTATTAAATTAATTATTTAATTAATAAAAAATATGAAAAAATTAAATTTTAGGGGCCTAGTCTGGTTGAGGGCCCTGAGCGGTCGCTCGGGGTGCTCCCCCTCATAGCCGGCCCTGGGTTTTGGATTTAAAAATTAGGGTTAAAGTATCAGATTTAGTTTTTTAGTATTGATCATAAATATGGGCATGGAAAAGAGACAGAATTTTTGTTCGATCGTTTTGGTTTTGGTCTTTGTTAGAAACTTCTTTTAGTAACTTGAGGAAATGGATTCTTCAAGAAAACTTTTGAAATTTGCTTAAACTTTCGTTTCCATATGGTTGTATATATACTTCCTTTTTTTTCCCCCAATGATTCTCGTTTGTGAATTATCCAAGCTATCTGCCATTTTCACAATCTCTCAAGCTTTTTAGCCGTCTGCTTTTGGTTGCCTCTAGCTATCATTGGTAGGAAACTCCCTTGGTGTTACAATGTTTCTCAAATACGAAATAAAATGGATTAGACGAGGGACTAAATTGGTATAATATTAAAATATTAAAGGTTAATTTTTAGAATTAGAACTAAATTAAAATAAAATATAAAGTTAAGGGCTAAATTTGTTACGATGCTAATTTTATTAATGAGTATGTTTCGTCATTCGTTGTTAATTTATAGCGCAATAGGATCAATTTGTTATTTTATTTAGTTGGATGACTATTTTATAACTTTTCGGAATCATAATACTAGAGAAAGAGATTGTCTAGCATATGTCACATGACATAGGATAAGATTACTAAATTAGATAATTAGTTGATTTTTTTTCAAGTAAATTCTCTTAATAAATCATGTAAGAAAGTAAAATTCAAATAATTTTAATTGTCGTATATAATTTTGTAAAAGCAGTGATTTCCTACCAATAAATGTTTGGTGTTGGTAAGACATCTTGCACTCTCAGGGAGAGAATACAAGTTTAAACTTTAAAGACGACATTATTGAGAAGGGCAATCTCACACCCCAAACATGGAGCATAAAATGTACCAGCATATTATAAAAAAATAGTGATCCCCTACATTGTATATGTAAATCTATTCATAAGTTAAACGTTATTTGATTAACGTAAAAAAAAAATTCCAACACAAACAAATACCTGAAATGTTTGTCCACCGGTTCATTCTTACACCCCACTCTAAGCTTTCACTATTGTCACGGGGCTAGATTTTGACTCTAGCTGATCCGTGCGGCCTTTGACGCCTTCGACGCAAATCAGTCGATTTCTACGCCTAAGTCAGCCTTCAACCAGCCTTGTGAGTACTCCTGCTCAACAACGGCTTCGACAAGCACTCCAGGTTTCGATGGATCTTGTCACAGACACCACTTGTGTCGCGGGCTAGACCTTTGCCAGACGAATCGTGCCGGACCTTAGTCGCTTTCTCGGTTGAAACGTCGACTAAGTCACCCTGAAGTACCTTGTCACGGTCTTAGGTGAAGATCTCTCGACAAACACCTAACTCAACCAGGATTCTCGCTCCGGAAGATCAAACACTCCTCGAAGCCCTCGAATGAAAGATCGTTCTAAGCGAAAGCTAATCAAAGAACAACAGAAAGAGATTGGCAGCTAGAACAACGAAGAACACTCAAGAACAACAAAGAACAATAAAGAACACTCAAAGAGTTTTAGAGTAAATGCTTCTTGTATTACTCAAAGTGAAGTATGAAGTAGTGAAGTGAATTGAATGATTTACAAGTGAGGAGGGAGCCTCTATTTATAGTTGAACTCCCCTACATCCAACGGCTCAGTTTAAATTACATTGACGGTCGAGATTGATCTTATCTTATCTTATCAAATCTCAAATTCAAATCTCTAATTATCACAAACATTATCTACACATTATATTCAAATAAATGGATAATGCTTTGACCAAATTACCCTCCTGAATCCTCCATGGATTTGGCTAAGTCTTGTGGGCTTGCGGGCTCTTTAGCATTCTCCAAGTGCCGGGCCAAGTGTGATGGTCTTGGCAAGCCCGTTCCACCGCGCAAATTCTCTTTGGCTGATTCTTGCGCCAATGCCTCGGTCCCAAAGGTTTGGTCCACGCCTTTTTCCAAGTGCTGGGCCAAGTCTAATGATCTTGGCAAGCTCGTCACACCGCGCAAACCTTCTTTAGCTGGTTCTTGCGCTAACGCCTCGGTCCCAAAGGTATGGTCCTCGCCATTCTCCGAGTGCTGGGCCACATTTGGCAAGCCCGTTGCATTGCGCACAACCTCCCTATTTGTTGCTCGCGCTAATGTCTCGATCCAAAAAGTTTGGTCCGTGACATTCTCCCCCACTTGACTTAGCGACGCCCTCGTCGCTGCACTCGAACGATCCTGGGCAGGGTCAACTTGATTACTCGTCGACGCCTCGGCTTCATGCAATTCCCCCATATGAATTGCTCGCCTCGACTCAAACTGTCGTTGAACATCGCGTGCTAACACGCCTCTTGATACATCTCCCTTGTAGGAGCACTCTCCCACAAACTCTGATTTACCTCGACTCAGACCCACTTGGTCCTGCGACAAAGACTTGGAAGTCGTCACAACATTGAACACAGACTGAACTCTCAGATTCGTCGACAACTCTGGCTTGCCCCTTTGAACTCTGAAAGGTCTCTTCCAATCTTCTTCTCCCCCGCACTGAAGACTAGGTCGTACTTGACCTACGCTCATCAACAATGGCAAATCAAAACCAAAAACACTAGGAATGTGTTTGAGATGTACCTTCTCCTCGGTCACATTTACTCTAAAATGGGTCAGCCATTCTTTCTCCTTGAAGTCTGGCCCCCTCTGCATTGAACCTTCTTCATCGAAGTTCTTTGCATGCATCAGCACTTTCGCCACAAAGTCCGTTGCGTTACTCTGCATCGTCTCTTCTTCTCTGAAGTCCGTTGCATCTGGTTGCACCCGTCCTTCTGACTTGAAGTTTGGTGCTCTCTTGCATCGATCCTTCTTCCTTGAAGTTCGGTGCTTTCTCTTGCGTCGACACTTCCTACTTGAAGTTCGTCGCTCGTTTCCCACCTTACCCATTGGTGGTATCTCCACGGTTACTATGTCCCCTAACGGCTTGGCCCCCTTCGACTCTACAATGGTCTCAAAAGCGATGCTCTTACCCCGAACATCCTCGGCAAGCTCCTCGTTAGCCTTCTCAGACATGGTCACCCCTTTCTGCTTTCGGTCCCCCTTAGCCTTGGCAGAACTCGACATTATCGGATCAAGCGATGCAGCCTCGCTTTCTTCGGGCTCACCCAACTCCTTGGATGGCTTGACTCGATCCAGGCAATCTCGCCATTTGTGAGGCCCCTTACACTGGTAGCACTCTAGTTCCTTCAACTTGCGTCGGCACTTCTTCCTCGAAGTCCTTCGCTTCTTTCCCACCTTGCCCATAGGTGGCATCTTAACGGTTGTTATGTCCCTCGACGGATCAGCCCCCTTCGACACTGTACTGGTCTCAAAAGTAATGTTCTTCACTCGAACATTCTCGGCAAGCTCTTTCCCAGCTTTCCCAGACATCTTCAACCCATTCTGCTCATGGTCTCCGCTTACCTTGGCAGAACTAGATAACTCGGAACCAAGTTTCACAGGCTCTTTACTCTTGGCCTTGTCCTGTCCCTCGGACCACTTGGCTCGAAACGGGCATCTCCACAACTTATGAGGTCCCTTACATCGGTAGCACCTCAATTGCCTCGTCTTTACCCTCGGCTTGATAGCTTCCTCACTTGCTATCGCACCAAGTCTCATCGCCGGCTGGACTACTTTGGCACTCGTAGTCGAACCACGGCTCTCCCTTTGCTTGGCGGTATTGACACTCACAATCGCCCCAAGTCTAATCGCTGGCTGGACTACTTTGGCACTCGTAGTCGAACCACGGCTCTCACTTCGCTTGGCGGCATTGACACTCGCAATCGCCCCAAGTCTCGCTACTTCTCCCTTTGACTCGTCTGCTGTCTTCACCATGGCAGCTAGGCGGTTCTTCTCGGGACATCCCCTTATCAAATGAGGACCATCACAAAAGTAGCACTTCAACTTCTTGCTCCCCTTCTTTTCTGGCACGTACTTAGCCTCACCATTCCCCTTGTCTCTTGAACTGGGCCTGGTTGACTCAACACTCGCCTGCTTGCATCCTGCGGGCTCGGTCAGAGGTTCGGCAACAACGATAGCCTCTGAAAGTCTCTGGGCATCTCCCTGCTCTACTGCGAGCTTCGCCCCCGGTCTAAATCCCTCTAAGAAGGTCTTGAGCGCACATTCGCTCATTGCCGTCTTGCAACTGAGCAGCTCCCTCTTGAGCTCATCCACTTCTTTTCGCAAAGCTTCTATCTCAGCTTCACTTGCATTACTCCCCCGAAATGTCACCAACTTGTTAAGAACTTCTTGTGTCTCGTCCTTGAACCGGTCATCTATGGACTCTACCTCGTCAAGACGTGACTCGAAAACACCTTGGGTCTGCTTGGCCTCCTCATCGGATTTCTCAAGTCTACAAACCCTTTTTCCCAACGACTCCAATTCCACCTTCATTGCCTCCACTGCATCTTGAAGGGAATCATCTTGTTGGTTCAACTTCTCGTACACTGAGTTGAGAACTTCTTGGATCTCCTTCGCGGTTTCCTCCTTGGAAGAATCATCCGCTTTTTGCAAATCCACCATCTTGGCTTCACAAGCACAACTCTCTCGAACTACCTCCAGCTCGTTGAGGATGCGTTGCGTCTCGTCATTGAACTTGCCCTCCATGGACTCTAACTTTTCAAGACGTGACTCCACAACACTCCGGGTCTTCTTGGCCTCATCTCTTAGAGTTTCCACTGCAGCCTCTAAGGAATCGCCACGCTCAGACATCTTCACATCCAAGTCATTAAGAGCCAATTGAACCTCCTCCTGGATCCCTTCTAGAGACTCTAACATCTCAATATCCAACGAACCCAGCTTCTCAAGGTTTACTGACTCCAGCTGTTCAAACACCACCTTGGCCTCCTTCTCGAAGTCCAAGAGTTTATCGACCCAAGTCTCCACAACTGTTATGAATTCAAGATTCGAGTGTACCTTATTTTCAAGACGGTCGCTCCTCTTGTCAAATTCATTCAGAGTCTTTCTTACATCGTCCATTGTCAGTGTCTTCTTCTTTGGTGCCATCTCAATCACCACTTTGCCACGAACTAGTCTGATCCCTGATCACTTCGACTAACTCGAACGCAAACCACCACCACGCTTAACTACAACTACAAGCTGGAATCCACCACACTTGACTGCACCTGCAAGCTGGAATCCACCACACTTGACTGCACCAGCAAGTTGGCTTGAACGCAAGTCCTTTCCTCGACTCGCTCGGATAGCGCTTATCACGACACTTCTCTGATTCCACCTCTCGTGGCTCTCTCTGTTACCAACTCTCACGGCTCGCTCTGATACCAACTGTCACGGGGCTAGATTTTGACTCTAGCTGATCCGTGCGGCCTTAGACGCCTTCGACGCAAATCAGTCGATTCCTACGCCTAAGTCAGCCTTCAACCAGCCTTGTGAGTACTCCTGCTCAACAACGGCTTCGACAAGCACTCCAGGTTTCGATGGATCTTGTCACAGACACCACTTGTGTCGCGGGCTAGACCTTTGCCAGACGAATCGTGCCGGACCTTAGTCGCTTTCTCGGTTGAAACGTCGACTAAGTCACCCTGAAGTACCTTGTCACGGTCTTAGGTGAAGATCTCTCGACAAACACCTAACTCAACCAGGATTCTCGCTCCGGAAGATCAAACACTCCTCGAAGCCCTCGAACGAAAGATCGTTCTAAGCGAAAGCTAATCAAAGAACAACAGAAAGAGATTGGCAGCTAGAACAACGAAGAACACTCAAGAACAACAAAGAACAATTAAGAACACTCAAAGAGTTTTAGAGTAAATGCTTCTTGTATTACTCAAAGTGAAGTATGAAGTAGTGAAGTGAATTGAATGATTTACAAGTGAGGAGGGAGCCTCTATTTATAGTTGAACTCCCCTACATCCAACGGCTCAGTTTAAATTACATCGACGGTCAAGATTGATCTTATCTTATCTTATCAAATCTCAAATTCAAATCTCTAATTATCACAAACATTATCTACACATTATATTCAAATAAATGGATAATGCTTTGACCAAATTACCCTCCTGAATCCTCCATGGATTTGGCTAAGTCTTGTGGGCTTGCGGGCTCTTTAGCATTCTCCAAGTGCTGGGCCAAGTGTGATGGTCTTGGCAAGCCCGTTCCACCGCGCAAACTCTCTTTGGCTGATTCTTGCGCCAATGCCTCGGTCCCAAAGGTTTGGTCCACGCCTTTCTCCAAGTGCTGGGCCAAGTCTAATGATCTTGGCAAGCTCGTCACACCGCGCAAACCTTCTTTAGCTGGTTCTTGCGCTAACGCCTCGGTCCCAAAGGTATGGTCCTCGCCATTCTCCGAGTGCTGGGCCACATTTGGCAAGCCCGTTGCATTGCGCACAACCTCCCTATTTGTTGCTCGCGCTAATGTCTCGATCCAAAAAGTTTGGTCGTTGACACTGTGCTTAAACTTCATGTGACAACATATATATATATAATATTCTCTAATGTAAGTCCTGGTTAAATATCAGATTCTGAAACCTTTTCTTAAGGCGGTAAGCATCGGAATATATTGAAACTGCAAGGCCGATTGAACCACTCACCAACCATAAATATACTGTTTCTAGCTAAATTCTTCTATATGTAACCCTGAGGTGTAACAAGACTCAACCTGCATGGGGTTCCTTCCTCTCCAGTGGCCTAATTAAACTTAGCATTAGCAAAGCTTATGCAAAAGAAGTGAAAAATATCCAATATTCTGAGCATGTTTAATTCCTCAGCCTGGCTTGTTACTGCATGACTGTTGAACCTGCGGTGATCCTGGTGCTGTAATGGCAGGCGCAGCCACCCCATTGGAGGAATTGTTATTCTCATCTTTGTTTCTTGGTGGCGCTCCCATAATGGTCGAAATAGCGGCGGCTAATGCTGCGGTGAAATTCGGATCGGAAACGATGGCTGCCGTAACCGTTTCGACCATGGAAGCCGGACGTTGCCCTAACTGCATTGCCGGAGATGGAGGTAACTTGGGAGGAGCGAACACAGGGTTCCCTAAAAGCTGCGGGTAACCGTGCAAAGGTAATGGAAATGAAGCTGTGGAAGGTGGGGGACGTAAGAATGGAACTGCATTTGGGCCATGAGTTAAGTCAAGTGTTATAGTCGGGAACGGGGCGGAGGCCGAGAGCGTGGCCATCGACGATGCGTAAGGTAAGGAAGGGAAGTAAGCAGAAATTGGTTGGCCATCCTTGCTTTTGGTTGAACCCGATAGCAACATGGCTGCTGCGGCCGACGTTGTGCTAGCCATTGCGGTGGCTGCTGGTGGAAGGAGGGTGGTTGTGGTTTCCCTCGTACGTTGTTATGAGAATGCTTTTATCGTCAACGCATCTTTGAACCTGTCGGGCAAATAAGATAAGTCGTGAGGAGTTGAGATTAGGGGTGTAAATGAGCCGAATTGAGTTTGAGTAGTGTTGAACTCGACCCAGTTTTTTAAGAATTCGAGCTCGAGTTATGCCCAATAATTCTGACGTTGACTTGGCTTGTTAAAAAATCGAGCCGAATTCGAGCTCGTTTCAAGTCCAATCAATCTATTCAAAAAAAAATTAGTTCAACTGATTTGAATGTTGACCGAACTTTGACTGACTCGAATAATTTGCGATATATCTTGTTTCATTTACATAAGGTCCATAATTAATACCTGCTTACGGACAGGGTAGGCAACAGCCATGGTGCAACGGTAATAGGCGCGAGGACAAGGGTTTCCCTTTGCCCTTTTTGACCATATTTCCTCCATTGACATCCATCGCTTATCTGAACCACGAAATATAATATATGTGTCGGATACATAGAGGGACGAACCCAATACTCTATGTTTGGGTGAACTAATAAAATCTTTAGAGGAAAATAGATTTTTTTATATATTTTAAGAAATTTTAAAAAACACAAAAAATTTGATTGATCTATAAATCGAGCAACATAGCTGTATTACTCACCAAGGGAGCTTCTGATCTTGCTCTAACAGACACCCTAGCCTTCCTAAAAGGAACTTCAGAGGCTTGGTCTTCATTCTTTGATTGATCTAGCTTTGGACTCTTGAGTGAACCCCAGCTTTGAGATGTTTGATCGGAACCATCGCCGATAGACACGTTCTTTCCCGGGGTATTTTGAATCATCCGATGGTCGTGTTCCTTCGAGACGACTTCCATGGTGTTTTCCGGCGATGCCGACAACTCTTGAGTCTTGTCGTCGGACCCTGAAGGTTCGTTGACATCTAATGTAGCCGATGGGCGTGGGTCCATGAATTGTTGGACTGACATTATGGTACTCGGCATGCCATTTGCTGCATCCTTGTGTTTGAAAACCAAACTTTGATCAGCCTTAATTACAACAATGAATATCAAACAAAAAGATATTACATTGAATCATAATATAAATATGTAAAATGAAGTACACAGACAAATCATCTTTCACAAAAATTAAGGACCTGAGGCATCTTTATGTTCTGCTTTGAAGCAAGAAACTAAATCAAACATTTTCCCATAGGGGATCACGTTTTGTACACGAGGGGCTGGAAAATAAGCCTAAATAGGCAAAAGAGGTTGAGCTAACGCCGCCTATTTCTTTACTCTATATCGTTTACCAGGACAACTGGTGGCACATGGTGATTCATATATATCGGGGGATCGATTTGTTTATTAATCGGGATCAGGGAGCACGCTTTCCAATTCTATTCAAGCACGTTAACCAATTTCTTTTATGTATTAAAAAAACACACTGTTTTTGAATCACAAGCCGAACCTGGTCTCCTTGATTTCGATGCGCCTGTTTTTGCAGCGCCATGAATAGTTGACCTTGTAGTTCATTGTAGTTTCTGGTAATCTGATCCAACATGCTTCTTAGTCTCCGATTCTCTTCGTTTAACTTTTCTAACTCGATTTTAAGAGCACTTTCCTGGGGGGGGGGGACCCAGTTTTTCTTAACAAGTTTGAACTTGAAAATCAAAAGGAAGAAAACCAGAATCTGTTAAGAAAACTTACTTCAGCGCTGGGTTTCTCTTCGTTTGTTGCCCTTGAAACTTCCGGGGTTGAACTCAGAAGAATTAATCCAATCTGAAACAGCATAATATTAAGTTAATGAATAAGTAAACTCGAACTTCCTTAATAATTCCATCTAGTACCATGCATATATAAATTATGACCAGATAGGTTAAATTAAGAAAATATATATAATTCAAAACCTTACGTTTACACACGAATCAACAAGAGAAGACTATCCATTGTTATTATTATCATTAGTCTCGCTCTCTTGATGATGATGATGACGATGCTGATGATGATCGTGTGATTGATATTGAGAAGAAAAGAAATCCATTTCCTTGATGTGTGGTTTAACGTGATCGCTAGAATCGTCGAGGGTACGATCGGGCACACCAGAATTCTGCCGGAGGAAGTCGCCGGAGTGACAGAACGTCAGTTCTCAACGGTGCTGCTTCTCCACGACTGAAACAGAAAATCAAGGGGCTGGGGGATACTAAAAGAAAGGGAGAGAGAGAGAGAGAGATACAAGAGAGGAGAGGTTATATAGCTTTTTCAAGCTGTCAACAAGAAAGGAGTAATTACAGTAAGTAGAAGATATATATAATAGTAAAAATAATTCCAAAAAGGAGCAATGGGGTTAGATCTAAGGGTGCTATTATTACTATTAAAAAAGAGATATTTAGAGCCGCTTCTCTAACTTAAGGCATATGTAGTGAGGTTATTATATGATACTAATTAAAAATATTATAAGACATAAAATACGAAATTAAAAATATTATATTTTTGATAAAATTTTAAGTTAATATTAAAATTTAATTTCAAATATCGATATTTATCGCTTTTGATAATATTTTAAATCTTTATAAATATTAAAAAAAATTTACGTACTAATATTGCCGCAAAATATCAACTTAAAATATTATAAAAATTTAATATTTTTAATTTTATATTTTATAATATTTTCGATTGATACCTAACGAGAAAGGGTAAGCGAAGACCAGCCGTTTTTCTCGCGGGACTTATGACGTAACAGTTAATGCAGAGGGAGAATTGGCAGGTTCTGGCTGAGGTAGCACGGAGCCAGGAGTGAAACGGTGGGGAGAAAGGGACGGGAGGACACCTAACGGCGTTGAAGATAACCGAGTGGTATATGGGAGATTTTGAGTAAATTACACCACAAGTTACTTAGTTATAGATTTAGTAATAAAGAAGGCACTCTTCTTCTAAAAGTTACAATTCAGTCACTTAATTATAAATTTAAGATCATACAAGTTAATTGTTTTTAAAAAATAACAATTTAATCATTCAATTATAGATTTAGAAACAAATAGGTCACTTAAATAAAATTTTGTGACAAATAAGTTAATTTATCATTAAAATTAAAACAATGGCTTGATATAATAACAATGTTAGTCTCCAAAACTTATGCATTCTATTAATTTGGTCCTAGTTCGAGATAATTTAATAAATTTAACCCTTCATTTTTAAAAAATCTATTAGTGAAGTAATTGTGTCTACTAGCAGACAATGTTAAGGTCATAATGAATATATTTCTTTAGTATGTCAATTGTCAATTGCCCAGTAGTGAAGTGACTATGTCTGTCAAGTTTATCACATATGTTGATTATCAAATTGATGGACAATAGCATGTCTTATGATAAGTGATTGAAGGATCGGTTGGGATGGTGCAATATCAAATTTTTAAATATGAAATGTTAAGTTTATTTAACTATTTTGAGTTATTACTAAATTAATAGAATGCCCAACTTTTAGTAACTAAAGTATTATACTAAATATTTGTTTTAATTGTAATGAAATAATGACATGTTTATCACAAAAGTTTAATTGAGTGGCTTGTTTGTTCTTAAATCTATAGTTGAATGATTTAATTTTTACTTCTAGAAAAAAAGACATTTGGTTATAAACCTATAATTTTATGACAAAATTATTACTAGTTAGATAAAAAATGACATGTTTATTATAAAATATATAACTAAGTGATCTCTAATGTGTTTTAATATGAGATTTATTATTTTTATTTTTGGAAGAAGGATTAGGCTTTGGACCTCCCACGTGGGTGGAGGCGTCGTGTTGAGGTAAAGGCAGTTGACGCACGGGCACGGTGGTTATTTTAGGGATTAAAAATAAATAAATAAATATAAGGGTCTAGCTACTGGACATTACCTAATACCATAGACTTATGTTATTAATCTGGTATTCTATTAATAATTCATATTATATATGATTTTAATATATTGGTTTTAAATATTTTATATTAAATTGTTTTTATTATTTTTTAGAAAAATAAGACTATAAATAATCATATGGTGTTTAGTTTTTTTTCCTTGGATATGGGATAAATGATTTCTTCTTTTATCAAAATAATTATATTTAAGCTTTTTAAAAGTATATTTAATTTTGAATTCAACAAGTGTTTTAATGAAAAAAGAGATGATGTTTATACGATGAGACACGAGTTTAAATTGTTCTTTCTATAAAGTGTATGCACATTATAAAAGGGTTAAGAATATGTATGAACAAATACTACCTTATAATCAAGACTATTAAAAAAAAGTATATCTAATTTTATTTAAAACTATTTTTGACAATAATATTGCATATTTAAATTTTAAAATAAATGTTTTAAATATTTTTCACTTTAATTTTTAAAAACAATATGGAATGATTCTAAATAATTTTTTTCTTGGGAAAAGAATTAGCTAATTTTAATAGTATAGTTTTGTAATTAATAATGTCTATATCAGAAAGTTAGCTGACGAAGAATCATAATTGATCAGCTGAAACATCCGACTGTCATTATTATCGATTTATAGGTTGCTCCTCTTCTTTCTCAAGATTTTGTTCTGACTAATTCAGATCGATTAGCATTGTATATATGATTTTGTTGAATAAATTTTTCGGTGAAGATTTTCTACATACACAAGGTGTCAAACTTGGGACCTACTCAAGCGATACTGATGAACTTGAATTTCTCAACCGATTTGCTTGTCAATTTGGTGGAGAAGTCTAATTTTGGGTGTTGGTGGTGGAAGCAAAAGGATAGAAAAATGACAAGATTTTAGAGTGGTTTGAGCTTCTAACCAAGCTTTACATCCACTACCTTAGCATCTCCACTAAAGATTTCCAAATTCACTAGAATTTTTTCCCCTTTTCTAGGTTAAGGAGGCAACCCTTTACAACCTAGACTTATACTACAAATTCTAGCATCCAAAGCTTATACCCAAAGCTTTGAGAACCCCTATTTACAAGAGAAATAAAAACAAACTGAAATCCCTCTTACAAGGTGAATGTATGCATTCTAAAGCTCTCACCCAAGCCTAGTATACTTGAGCATACATTGACAATTTAGCTCACAAGTGTTTATCTATACAAAAATACAACAATATGAGTACCAAGACATTTTTTAATCAAAAGATTGTTGACTTGATGATCATTAGTTGTTCCAGGTGCTTGAAGGTCCCTTTTATACTCCCAAATGAGATTCTAGTCGTTGGTGACCGTTGGGGATGAATTGGAGCCGTTGGGGATAATTCTCATGCTAAATTTTCCATTATGATGTTGTTGGTATCGGTACTCGAATACCAGGTATCGGTACACCCACTTTGAGAAATAGCCGTTGGAGTAGTTAAAACATAGGGGTATCGGTACGCCTCAATACGTATCGGTATGACCCCCACCGTATCGGTACAACTAAGCCTGTATCGGTACGGGTTTTCAGTTCTAGAATTTTCCTGTAGCTAAAACCCTAAATGGTATCGATACGTTTGAGGATGTATTGGTACGAGACTTAAGAAATCTCAAGTTTAGCTATTTAAAAATGTTTTGAAGCCTTCCAAAAACCTTTTGAAAACTTATCAAACATATTTTTCAAGTTGTTTGGGCTTAAAACCATTTTTGAAATCTTTTCAATTTATTCCAAAACTATTTTTCAATTATTATATCAAAACAAATATCCTAACAATCTCCCCCTTTTTGATATAATAAAACCAACTTGAAAATTTGTTTAAGTGATTCTTCCCCTTTGTGAAATAATTTTTGAATTGTAGAATATAGATTTAAAACAGTTAAAAGCTCCCATTCTTTATTTGAAAATTCAAATTTTCAAAACATTAGCCCTTTTTTGTTATATAAAAAATGATTCAAATTAAGTTTGAAATTTTTTTAAAGTACCATGACAATGAAGGTTTAAAAAATGACAATTAAATACTTTTGTTTAAAAAAATGGTCACTCCTTACTCAAGCATCAAACAAATTGTTAGTCCAACAATTCATGATTAACTAGTTGAATTCAAAAGAAATAAATCAAGATAAACAACAACAAAAAAGTTCAACTAATTTTACCACTTGAATCAAAGGTAGCATGTTAAGCTTTCTTCTTCAAGTGCTTTTCCTTGTGTGCATAGAGCTTTTTTGGTTCATCACTTTGTTGATCAATGCTCCATCGCACCTATAAAAAGACAATCAAGTAATTTTTGGTATCCAAATTGCTTTGGATCCAATTACATTAGTTGCACAAATTTTAGTCCCCTTAGGAATCCATTTTACAATTTCATCATTTTTATTTGAAGTAATTAGTTCTTTTGAAACCCAAATACTTCTAAAACATTTTTTGTTTAAAAATCTAGAGGCACTAGATTGTCTTTGATAAAAATTTGATTTTCCAAAATTGTTTTTCATTTCAAGCTTCTTGGAAATCAAATCTTTTTCTTTCTTAAGATCATCCAAATCATTTTGATTATCTTTTTCCATCTTTTGAAGCAAATTTTGTAAGCTTAAAACTTTTTGCTCAAAATCTTTAATTTTTGCTTCAAACTCCAAATTGGTTTTCAAAAGCAAATTATTTTCAATTTTTAATTTTGAAATTATCTTTTTGTTTTTCGAAAATGAAGCCTTGAACTCAAAACCAATTCGTCATAGGCTTCTTGTACCTTATCAAATGTATAAGAATTAGAAATAGATGAGTTAGAAGTTACCTCACCCTCTTGAAAGGTCATAAAACATAAGTAGGCTACCTTATTGTAGGTGGAGTCTTCTTCATCACTCCATGTTGCCACATATGCCCTTTTTGAAGATGATCATTTTTTGTTGAAGTAAGGGCAATCATATTTGATGTGTCCTTTCTTTTTGCATTCAAAGCTCTTTAGGGGATTTTTCATCATCTTCTTCGATCATGTCTTGAAGATTTTTCCATTTCATTCTTCATGAATCGAGTGAACTTCTTGAAGAGATGGACCATCTCTTATTCTTCACTTTTCTCATCACTTGAATCTTCTAGATGGCTTGTTGATGATTTAAGAGCAACAACATTTAGATCTTCTATTTCTTGCTCTTTGATCTTCTTCTCATTCTCTTTTCTTCTCCCTTCCGACATCATTTTATGGGTGAGCAAAGATCCAATAAGCTCATCAAGCTTGAGCTCTTTCAAGTTCTTTGCTTCTATAATTGTCGTCTTTTTGGATTCCTATGACTCGGGAAGTGAATAAATCAACTTTTGAATGAGCTTGTCTTCTGAAATTTTCTCTCTAAATCTTTTAAGTTCATTGACGATTGTGGAGAACCGATCGAACATGATCTTGATGTCTTCTTCCAGGTCCATCTTAAAGTTCTCATACTCAAGATTGAGAAGATCAATCTTGGTCTCCTTTACTTCGTTTGTTCCCTTATATGTGTAGCACCCCTTCCCAGCCCGGTAGGGAATCGGGTCGGAAAGTGTTACCGAAAACAAATTCGAAGATCAAAAGCTTAGAGTTCAGAACCTTATTCAGAATGCCTTATTAATCTCTTCGAATATCTAACGAACTAACTTATTAACAACTTACTTAATTTGGGGTTAATTTAAAACTTTTTCGAACTCAAGGACTAAATTGCAAATTTTACAAATTATGGGTCTTTATCAGAGTTTCTCTTTACTAATCTTCAATTAAATTTATCGGTTATTGATAAGTGTTCAAAAGTACTATTTTTCTTACCCTTTTTACTCATATTATTGTTAGACTTAGGCTCATATTAGTTGCATAATTAGCCATTCATGCATTAATCCATGTTTCCTTCCAACGTTGAGCTTGATTACATAACTTGGTAATTTTTGTGGGAAAAGATGCTGCTTTGGTGTGTTTTGTGTGTATATGCAGGATCACTTGCCAAAGCAAGGCTAGAGCTAGTTGCCAGGGCAATACATGAATGATATGCCGAGCTAGTTGCCAGGGCAATACATGAAGGATATGCCGAACTAGTTGCCAGGGCAATGCATGAAGGAGACGCCGAGCCAGTTGCCATGACAATTGTCGACAAGAGCAAAGGTGATATGGTAGTCAAAATTGATGACTATACAAGCCCAAGATGACGTGGAGCAAAGCCCAAACCCAAAGGAATTTGATTGCCATGCAGAGATTAAAGAAGAATTAAATTCCAAGAACATGGAGAAGTTCTAGTAGGAATACAATTATAATAAAGAATTATATTCTTTAAAGATAATTTAATTCCAACTTAACTTTCTCCTCAAAGAAGGACTTTGGCCTAGCCCTATAAATAAGATGGAGATTTCGACAATCAAGAGGGAGAAAAGGAGGGAAATTTTGACAACTCCAAGGAGGGCAATAGGAGAGAATTTTTGACAAGCATCTAGGGCAAGGAGGATTTCGACAAGCCTCATTCTTCATCCTTTTCTTTCTTGTTCGATTGGGTTCATGCTAGGGATTATTTATCTTGTGTTTCTTTGGAACCTAGCCATGAACTAAATCTATTTGGCTATGGTTATTGTGTTTTGTGGTTGTAAGAAACTATTGGTTTTTGTTTAGGTAATAAGAGTTTGCACTTTTCTATTCAAGGTTTATTCATTCTTGGTTCTTATTCTTGTTTGCGAGTGAATTGGGAGAGGATCTCGTAACTTCATCTATTTATCTAATATCGGGAGAGTTAGATTCAAGAAACGAATGAATATGATATTTATTCAATCTATTGATGGTGAAGATTAATCCGACTTAGGAATAAGTTAAGGATTTCAACGGCTAAGAGGAGCACATGATTGGTTGTTGTTCACCCTTGATTCACACAAGGATGTATTATCAAGGCATGCACAAGTAGCTAGAGTTTCGACTTAGGGATAAGAAGAAACCATTGAAGAACGCTCTGCCGAACCTTGAAGGTTGCTGCCCAGACGCCCAACTAGTTGCCCAGGCAACCATCGATTAGTTGCCAAGGCAACCCCGTTGTGCAAGTTGCCACGGCAACTGAGTTTCGCGTACACTCTTTTACCAAGACGATCCAATCGGCTATCACACCTCAACTCACGATAACCTGGCCTATCTCTCTCTCATTTGATCTCATTTATTCTTTTACTTTATTGCCTTCTAGTTTAGTTATTAGATAAACTCCTATAATCTTCTATTTGTGTTTTTACTTTTTACAGTTCAAGAGACTAGATTCTTGAAGTGGCACCAATCCCTGTGGAGACGATATCTTTTATACTATAACTTGCAACGTGTATACTTGCACAATTGCATAGCCTTATTACGCGCAACAAGTTTTTGGCGCCGTTGCCGAGGATTGGCAATAGCTACTTTGTTTTTATTTTCTTGCACTTTCTTTTTACTTTTCTTGTTTAAGATTCAAAGGGCTAACAAACTTTGGTTTTGCATTGGTATATGACCAGGGCGAGACCGACTACACCAGAATATCCCTTTGATCTAGAAATCGAACGAACCTTACAAAGACTTAGACGAAGGATAAGAGTTGCAATGGCTAATCAAGACGGCGATATGAATCAAGATGTTCGAGCAGGAGGAGGAGTGATTCTTGCACGAAACAAAACTATTCGAGACTATCTTGAAGAAGATCTTGATGGACTTAATCCAGGAATTGTCGCACCTGAAATTGAAGCCGACCACTTTGAGTTGAAACCGGTATTGTTTAATATGATCAACACAATAGGTCAATTTGGCGGCTCAGCAACTGAAGATGCACGACAACATCTGAAATCTTTCCTCGAGATTTGCAACTCGTTCAAAATACACGGAGTTACCCCCGATGTCTTACGATTAAGATTTCTCCCCTATTCACTGAGGGATAGGGCGAAAGCATGGTTGAATAGCACTCCTGCCTGATCAATAGCGTCTTGGACCGATCTTTGTCGTGATTTCCTTGCTCGATTTAATCTTACAAATTTGACTGATAAGCTTCGTAACGACATTACTTCTTTTCGGCAGGCAGATGATGAATCCATGTACGAGACTTGTGAGCGATATAGAGAACTTCTACACAAATGCCACCTACACGGATTCCCGGTGTGGACTCAAGTAACAATGTTTTACAACGCCGTGAATACACAAACAAGGATGATGCTAGATGCCTCGGCAAACGACATACTCCTAGATAAGTCGCCAGAGGAAGCAATGCAAATTTTAAACAGGCTGGCCAAGAATGATTATCAATTCCCATCTACTAGAAGAGGAGGAGTTAGACGCAAGCCACAATACATGAACTAGGATCATCGATTCAATTTCGCACAATTGTCCACTTTAACCAAGATGGTCCGAACATGCAAAAACCAAACAACACACATGAAGTCAAGGTAATGGATTCTTTTTGTGAGATATGTGGTGATAACCATAATTCTTCTGAATGTATGCAGAATCTGAAATCCAGCTTCTATGTGGGGAATTACAATGAACAACAATGTGATGTCCAATACATACAATCCAGCTTGGAAGAAGCACCCAAATTTTTCATGGAGTAATCCCAACAATGCTCTAAACCAGAACAATCAGAATGCACAAGCATCGGGATTCCAACAGAATATGCCACAAAAACAGTTGCCGCAGCAACAACCGACAACATCTAATTCTTTGGAAAATTCTCTAAATGCTTTTATGATGAAAACTGAATCTTATATGGCTGAGAATAGTAACTTCATAAAAAGAACTGATGCTTTTATTAACAGGACCGAGATGAGATTGCAAAACCAAGAGGCGACAATCAAATCATTGGAAAATCAAGTCGGACAGTTTGCTCAAAATCTGAATACTAGACCGCAATGAGGTTTACCTAGCGATACTGAAGTCGCAAGAGGAACTGGCCATGAGCAATGTAAGGCAATCACAACTAGAAGTGGCCAACAACTTAGAGAGGCTCAAACCCGCTCACCAAACAAAACTCCACAAAAAGATCAAGACGAACCTAGCGGCAAAGCCTCAGATGCTGAACCAGGAATTGCCACGGCAACCGGCAATAAGCATGCCTCGGCAACCAACGATAAAGACGCCTCGACAACTTGCGATAAGCATGCCTCGGCAACCTCAGTTGATAACGCCTCGGCAACTCCAGTTATCCCAGCAATGCCGTCAATCAGGTTTCAAACTAATGAAAGGATCGAAGATATCCGACTTCCACCACCATTCCCACAAAGGTTGAAGCGACAAAAGCAAGAATACCAATTCAAGAAGTTTCTTGATATCCTAAAGCAAGTCCACATCAACTTGCCATTGGTGGACGCAATTGAACAAATGCCAAACTATGCCAAGTTTCTTAAAGACATTGTGTCCAAGAGAACAAGGCTAGGAGAGTTTGAAACAGTTGCCGCAATAGAGGGATGCATGGCAATGTTGAACAATCGTATGCCACCCAAGTTGAAGGATCCCAGAAGTTTCACAATACCTTGTTCTATTGGAAACCACTATGTCGGAAAAGCATTATGCGACCTTGGGGCTAGCATAAACTTGATGCCTAAATCGGTTTTCCAGAAACTAGGAATCAGGAAGGCAAGACCTACAACAGTTATGCTACAGCTAGCCGACAGATCCTATATGCATCTAGAGGGAAAAATCGAGGACATACTGGTAAAAGTTGATAAATTTATTTTTCCCGCTGACTTTATTATTTTGGATTGTGAAGCAGATGAGCATGCACCCATCATTCTCGGGAGACCATTCCTAGCAACAGGGAGAACCTTGATCGATGTTGAAAAGGGAGAACTCACAATGAGGGTGAATGACCAGCAAGTTAAACTAAATGTGTTCCAAACACTAAGGCATGCCGATGATCTAGAAGAATGCCAACTTCTTCATGCCACGACTGAGTTTAACTTCGACGAGGAATTTAGTTACCTCGGCAACTACATTGCCGATCAAGAGGAACCTGAGGAGTATGAAGAACCGGTCGATGAGGAACAACAAGAAGAGGCAAATTGGCTAGTCAATCGACCCGAAAAAGAAGCTGATCAAAATGTTGATGCTACACAAGAAGGCAATAGGGAGGAGGACGCGGATCTAGAGATATGTGATGCATTCCCGGATGAACAAAGTTTAGTTGCCTCGACAACAATGGATGCGCATGCCTCGGCAACCCTTGACTCCTCGGCAACCATGGACGCGCACGCCTCGGTAACCCTCGACGCTACAGCAGCCCTTGACGCACACGCCTCGGCAATTTTGGGAGCAGTAGCCACGGCAGCACATGCCTCGGCAATACCCTGGTACGCGGATTTAGTTAATTTCCTTGTTTGTGGTATTTTACCTTATGGCATTACTCACCAAGGGAAGAAGCGGTTCCGCCATGATGCTAAGCATTACTTTTGGGACGAGCCTCTTTTGTTTAAACAATGTGCAGATCAGGTTATACGCCGATGTGTCCCTGAAGAAGAGTAACTGAATGTACTCCGGCAATGCCATTCTTCACCCTATGGAGGACATTTTGGAGGAACTCGTACCGCGGCCAAAGTTTTGCAATCCGGTTTGTATTGGCCAACATTGTACAAAGATGCCCAAGACTTTTACAAGCAATGTGATCGTTGCCAGAGAACGGGCAATATCTCTAGACGACATGAGATGCCACTCCAGAACATCATCGAGGTGGAATTGTTCGATGTGTGGAGGATCGATTTTATGGGACCTTTCTCATCTTCATTCGACAACCTCTACATTCTACTTGTCGTCGACTACGTGTCTAAATGGGTTGAGGCAGCTGCAGTTCCCAACAATGATTCCAAGATCGTGCAACGATTCTTGCAGAAAAACATATTTACACGGTTTGGGATGCCGATAGCAATTATCAGTGACGAAGGCAAGCATTTTTGACAACAAACTAATTGCCAAGATGTTGCAACACTTCGGCATATCACACAAGATCGCCACGGCATATCACCCACAAACCAACGGGCAAGCAGAAATTTCCAACCGGGAATTGAAGGGTATACTCGAGAAAGTTGTAAATCCCTCTAGGAAGGATTGGTCATTAAGACTAGATGACGCACTTTGGGCATATCGCTCTGCATTCAAAACACCCTTAGGTATGTCCCCCTTCCGACTTGTCTATGGCAAGACATGCCATCTACCGGTGGAAATCGAACACAAGGCATACTGGGCAATCAAGACCGTGAATATGGATTTGGAAAGTGCCGGACAAAAGCGTTTGTTGGACCTCAATGAGATAGAAGAATTCCATGAACTCGCCTATAACAATGCACGAATCTACAAGGAGAAAACAAAGCGATGGCATGACAAAAAACTATTGCCGCGGCAATTCACGCCAGGGCAACTAGTTTTCTTATTCAATTCTCGGCTAAAACTTTTCCCGGGAAAGCTGAAATCAAGATTGTCGGGACCATTTGAAGTCGTCAAACCATTCTCCCATGGTGCTGTGATAATCAAGTCCATCTCTGACAACCATGAATTCAAAGTTAATGGACAAAGATTGAAGCACTATAATGGTGCCCATGTGGCATGTAACAAAGAAGTGGTCAACTTAGGAGATGCATGAGCAAGCTCTCCATTTGATATTTTATTTATTTTTATTTTTATTTTTTTTTTAATTTTTTTACTATTTCCGATTATTATATATATATATATATTTAGGATAGATTTTTTTATAACCCCTGTATACATCTTTATTTATTTTCTTTTATTAGTTTAATTTTAATCTTTATTTGATTTGTCTTTGAATTGTAGGAAAAAAGTTCAAGATAAAGAGGAATTCTAATCCAAGAAGGAAAACAACTTCAACAAGGAAACTAATGGGCTGAATCTAAGGCTTATATAAAGCCTCCAATTTACCCTAATCACAACCCCTTGTCGTCAACTTCTCCCTCACCCTAAACCCTTTTTCGTTTTCCCCTAATCCCACCCACCTATCTTTTTTATAAAACCCATCACCCTTAACCTATTCCTACTTTCTATCTTACAACTTTTTAGTTTCTTTTCTTTTCTTTTCTTTGTTTTTACAAAGCTCACAACCAAGATCATCCATGGCATCCAAGATTAAATTTTTAGTTCATCCAAGTTCCTCCAAAGAACCAAGATACAAGAAGTTTACTACACCGGTGGTTCAAGAAAGATTTCAATCCAAGTTTGAAAGCCGGAAGATTCATGAAGAACAAGGCTTTGAATACTCCAACTCTCATCAAGATTTCGGCCTTGAACCATTCATCTTCGAGAGGATTGCACATCAAAAGTGCCAAATCTTTTGCCATCAACCGAAACCGGGTAACATCTCATGGGTAAGAGAATTCTATGCTCACTCACCTAACCTGGATAATCCTTATGTTTTTGTTCGTGACAAGGCCATACTCATAAGTCCCGAAAACGTCAACACCTTTTACGGGCTTTACATTGAGAAGGACGAGCATCAAGCCTTCGTTGATCAAATCACTCCCATGCAACTCGACAAGGTGCTTCAAGAACTCACTCAACCGGGAACTTATTGGAACGGTGGTAAATACAAAGGCACGGTAAATTGCCTTCGGCTTAAACCAGAGGTAAAACTATGGAATAAGTTTGTTAAAACTTCTTTAATGCCCACCACACACAATACTACCGTTGATATACCACGTCTTTTGCTCATATATTCTATTTTGCATAATCGCATCATTAACATTGGAAAAATTATTTGTGATGAGATTTTTGTATGCAGCTCAAAAGATAAGGGTTCTTTTTTCTTCCCTTGCTTAACTTCTAATCTTTGCAAGGAGATGCATGTCCCAAGTGAGTCCACCGATGAAAAGGCCCTACCCAAGTTTGGTTGGAATCAAGCACTAATCCGAAAGCTAATGGGAGAGGCACCGGGAGATTCTTCAAGGCCTCCAATTGCCACGGCAACTCCTGCCGCCCCGACAATCCAAAATGCCCAAGCACCTAACGCCCGGGCAACTCGACCATCAACCCTAGGACACTTTGAAGCACTTTTGCACCCATTGGCAAGCCACCTAAGGCAAATTGAAGACCGGCAACTAATGTTCATGCGGTACATGAAGGAGCACAACAATGCCATCACCCAAGTTATCCTAGAAAAGTACCCGGACAATCGCGTGCCGTTCCCAATCTTTCCCGCCGAGATCCTTGCCCCGGCAACCAATGAAGCAGTCGCCACGGCAACCGCAAAAGACGCCACGGCAACCAAAGCTAAAGATATCCCGGCAACCACTGTAAAAGCCAAAGATAAAGCACTTATGCCCGAATTAACTCCTACGGAATCATTTTCTAATTTTTCAGATTCGGACGAGTCCTCTATTGCACCAACAAAGACCGCACCAATTGAATCCTCCAAGCGAAAAGCCAATGAAATTGATGAAGAGGACGATGAGGACAACCCCGTACAAGGATCGATTCCACCACCGGCAACAAGAAAACAACCATCGCGTTTAAGCAAGAGAATCAAGACACCGACCAAAAGGAAACTAATCATCTACGATGACGAACTCTCGGAGTAAGTCCTCGTTTGCATTTTATTTTTCGTTATTCTTATTTTTCTTTAATGCACGCATTGAGGACAATGCCTCACTCGAGTTTGGGGGGGATTGTTATTAGTAGTTACCATGTTTAGTTACATTCATCTTAAGTATTACATTTAGGATACATAAATTGCTTGTCATGCCTTTAATTGGAACAAGAATTGCTTAGATTTAATGAATATCCGATGATGACTTTGCCAATGCACTTAATTGATAGAATTTTTATTCTAGGATAACCATGGAAAAACTTAGAATTTATCCATGATGCTAATTTTGATGAAACACTGTTGTGGTTTGATTGATTTAAGGAATTCTAGTAAACTTAGGTTGATAATTAACAAATTGGGGGATTAGAATAAAAATTGGATGAATGTTAGAGGTGCCCGAAATTGGCTCTAGCATGTGCTAAAAAAAATTTGATCACTAGAGGTGCCTGAAACTGGCTCTAGTATGTGCTAAAAATAATTGATCACTAGAGGTGCCCGAAACCGGCTCTAGTCGAATAAAACTAAAAACAAAACACTAGAGGTACCCAAAACTGGCACTAGTTAAAACATGTTAAAAAGAACCCAATGAAGTAATTTGAAAACCTCTTGTTTGCATAGGATCCGAAAAATCAACTTGCACACAACTCCGCACACACTCACAAGCATTATAGTTTGATTCCGAGTAACTCCTAAGTTTTCCAAAAAATAAAAAGCCAATCATACTTTGTGCCCCAGTTCAGAGAATTGAAATCAAGTTCAAAGCTAAGTTTGTGAAAATTGAAGTCTTGGCAGGTAATTATGAGTTTGTATTGCTTCAGGACAAGCAATAGTTCAAGTTTGGGGGTGTGATAAGTGTTCAAAAGTACTATTTTTCTTACCCTTTTTACTCATATTATTGTTAGACTTAGGCTCATATTAGTTGCATAATTAGCCATTCATGCATTAATCCATGTTTTCTTCCAACGTTGAGTTTGATTACATAACTTGGTAATTTTTGTGGGAAATGCTGCTTTGGTGTGTTTTGTGTGTATATGCAGGATCACTTGCCAAAGCAAGGCTAGAGCTAGTTGCCAGGGCAATACATGAAGGATATGCCGCGCTAGTTGCCAGGGCAATACATGAAGGATATGCCGAGCTAGTTGCCAGGGCAATACATGAAGGATATGCCGAACTAGTTGCCAGGGCAATGCATGAAGGAGACGCCGAGCCAGTTGCCATGGCAATTGTCGACAAGAGCAAAGGTGATATGGTAGTCGAAATTGATGACTATACAAGCCCAAGATGACGTGGAGCAAAGCCCAAACCCAAAGGAATTTGATTGCCATGCAGAGATTAAAGAAGAATTAAATTCCAAGAACATGGAGAAGTTCTAGTAGGAATACAATTATAATAAAGAATTATATTCTTTAAAGATAATTTAATTCCAACTTAACTTCCTCCTCAAAGAAGGACTTTGGCCTAGCCCTATAAATAAGATGGAGATTTCGACAATCAAGAGGGAGAAAAGGAGGGAAATTTCGACAACTCCAAGGAGGGCAATATGAGAGAATTTTCGACAAGCATCTAGGGCAAGGAGGATTTCGACAAGCCTCCTTCTTCATCCTTTTCTTTCTTGTTCGATTGGGTTCATGCTAGGGATTATTTATCTTGTGTTTCTTTGGAACCTAGCCATGAACTAAATCTATTTGGCTATGGTTATTGTGTTTTGTGGTTGTGAGAAACTATTGGTTTTTGTTTAGGTAATAAGAGTTTGCACTTTTCTATTCAAGGTTTATTCATTCTTGGTTCTTATTCTTGTTTGCGAGTGAATTGGGAGAAGATCTCGTAACTTCATCTATTTATCTAATATCGGGAGAGTTAGATTCAAGAAACGAATGAATATGATCTTTATTCAATCTATTGATGGTCAAGATTAATCCGGCTTAGGAATAAGTTAAGGATTTCAACGGCTAAGAGGAGCGCAAGATTGGCTGTTGTTCACCCTTGATTCACGCAGGGATGTATTATCAAGGCATGCACAAGTAGCTAGAGTTTCGACTTAGGGATAAGAAGAAACCATTGAAGAACGCTCTGCCGAACCTTGAAGGTTGCTGCCCAGACGCCCAAGTAGTTGCCCAGGCAACCATCGATTAGTTGCCAAGGCAACCCCGTTGTGCAAGTTGCCACGGCAACTGAGTTGCCCGTACACTCTTTTACCAAGACGATCCAATCGGCTATCACACCTCAACTCACGATAACCTGGCCTATCTCTCTCTCATTTGATCTCATTTATTCTTTTACTTTATTGCCTTCTAGTTTAGTTATTAGATAAGCTCCTATAATCTTTTATTTGTGTTTTTACTTTTTACAGTGCAAGAGACTAGATTCTTGAAGTGGCACCAATCCCTGTAGAGACTATATCTTTTATACTATAACTTGCAACGTGTATACTTGCACAATTGCGTAGCACTTATTACGCATAACAGTTATCAGTCTGTGAGATTTCATTACCAATTAAGGTCATTTACTTATCTAATTGGTCTATTTAAGTTTTAGTGATCATTCTGTGAACTATTTAAAACTGTAATTTGAGTCTTTTAATTGAATTAACTGACACCGTACCAATACACTCCAGACCGTATCGGTACGCTAAGCCAAGTTTCTCAATTCCATATTCAAAGGTAACAAGCTCGTATCGATACATCTAATCCTGTAACGATACACGTTGACCAAGGTTGACCCGTTTCGGTACAACCTAAGGTCGTATTGATACAATTTATTCTCCAGACCTGACTGCCAAGATCCGTATCGATACACCCCATTTCCTATCGATACGCCCTATTTTCCCAAGTCCAAATATGCAAGGCCGTATCGATACAGCTTGACCCTTATCGGTACGCCTGACCTATAATGACAGATTTTATCTGGTTTTATTCAAATTAACAGATCAAACGATGTCCAATCTTTATCAAACTTTACCAACAATATTTAAAAACTGAAATCTACTAGTATGTTAATTTTTAGGTCCATTTGAATCCGTTTACTAGCTTTTACCTTTTAGTGCCTTTAAGCCCAATTTAACTAGCTTCTTAAATTACAATCACATCACCTTCCATTTTTTGTACTTGAACACTTTAGGGCCATTACATACATATCAAAATAGACCAATGTAACATGTCTAAGCCCTATGCCATCTTACTAGGAGTTCAAAACAAAATGTAATCATACATGAAATTTGGCGGGAGTGACTTGCAACTTCAACAACACGACTGAGGCTCGGATTGTTTCAAGGTCCTGAAATGCATGAGACACACGAATGTTAGGTTTACATAGCCTAGTGAGGTAGTTATAACAAATGCAATATCATTTCATCAATAGCATGAATGACGTGTAACATACTTATATGCCATATACATAAATTATTAATCATATATAGATTATTCCCAAGCCAAATGTCATATTTTCATAATTCAAATGTAAACCATAAGCACAGATCATCTCCTTGGACATAAAAACTAATGGATACGCGGTTTCCCCTATACACCAAATCACATCGAAAGTAGGCCTTAGCCTTGAGCCGTAGCTCTGAAATCCCTTACACAAGCCAAACTTTTCTCCTCACATATAGGCCGTAGCCCGAACTGTAGTTCAATCCCTTACTTAGTGAGCTCAAATAACCCTATGGCATGCCAATTGTATCCAATATCCACAAGTGTCCAATGTTGCATAATTTATCATAAAGCTTACCTTTGTGCCCTTAGGCCTTATCATATCGGATTACATTTGAGCCTTGGCTCCAGTTCGCATGTCGTAACATTTTAAGCATCATAATAATTCCCATAGATATCAGATGTTAACTTAAACATTCTTCATATATACCATATAACAGATGATTCATAAGACATCAAAATGCAACAAAACTATGAAGTGATCTTACCACACTTACCACACGAGATTCATACCTTGTAAGCTCTACTTGAGCTATCCAAATAAATACACAACGTAAACAGAATTCAAATGCAACCAGAATGACACCTAGCCAATCCCGAGATACAACTACACTCACCTTGAATTTCGATGCTTTCACGGCTCTCGAATTTCAACTCCTTTGTGCCTAGCTTTTGTTGGAGATGATAAGGGGTCTTTTTCTACTTCTTGAGCTAGTCCAAAATTAAAGGATTACATTAGAATCGAAACCAATGATTCACAATTGTTTTCAAGCTTACCAAATCTCATAGACAACATCGAAATAAGGAATTTAATCATTTAACACATGAGCTTAACTTGAACATTCAAGACCTAATTTTTGAAATTAAACTCTAAGGATTGATGGATTCATCAAATTGGAATAGGGGTTTTACTTACCGAGTTACAAGCTTTCAATTGGTGTATTGAAATCAAGCAAAGATTAAGGATTGTATCGAGGTGTTTGCTTGAGCTTGAGAAAGAAGATAACAATGGAGGTGCTAGCTTGATTTCTTAAGGATAAGGGTGGGATTTGATTCGGAAGATCCAAACAAATGAAGAGAACTTTCTCCTTACTCATTTTAAGAAACCCGTGGTCCTAATCATTTTCACCTTCCCAAGGACCAATGTGAAGCTTTCCCTTAGCAAAGAGTTTGCCTAACCCATTAATTAGTACATTTCTTTATTCTTTTCCATCTTTGACAATGGATGTTCAATTGTCATCCTTTTTTAGAGTATTCTCACGTGGATGGGTGACAAGCAAGTAGGTGAGTCATCTCCTACTTTAAACCTTTTCAATTTGGCCACTAAATTGATTTGGACAAGGACCTGTATCAATACACCTTATGGACGTATCGATACGGCTAGACTGAATTGGGTAAGTTAGTTAAAAACAGCTAGGCCGTATCGATACAGGTCCAACTGTTTCGATACGCCTTGCCCAAATTCATCATTTTTAGCATTTTCAATGAAACCCCTAACTTTCATTCTTTACAAAAAAAGGTCCTACAACTTCAATTAAGCCCAAATAGCTTTCATTACTTCAAAGTTGGGTACAAGATCGAGCAATTACATCATTCAGGCATAACCGATACAAAATTTCTAATCATCGAAACCTAATTTCGACAAGACTGGTTTTCGGAGTGTGACAAATGTGACTTCAAGCTTGTCCCATACTTCTTTGGCATCTTCACAAGAAGAATCTTTGGCATACTCTTTCGGGCAAAGTGCACAAAGGAGAATGTGCAATGCCTTCGCGTTAAGCTCTATCTTCTTGCGATCATCTGTATTTTATTCTGCCCTTGTTCTTTGTAGCATAAACAGACCATCAAGAATGATGTCCCAAAGACAGTAGTCTTTGGATCTCATGAAGTACATCATCTTATTCTTCTAATAGAAGTAGTTGGTCCCGTCAAATAATGGTAACATATCGATGGATCGCGCCGTGATGTTCGATTGATGTAGAACGGTTGAGCTCCTTTAGGATCATCTCAATAGATGGTGAAACCTCTCAATTGAGCCTCGCTCTGATACTAATTAATGAACTCAAATTTCTCAACCGATTTGCTTGCCAATTTGGTGGAGAAGTCCAATTTTGGGTGTTGGTGGTGGAAGCAAAATGATAGAAAAAGGACAAAAAATTCTAGAGTGGTTTGAGCTTCTAACCAAGCTCTACATCCACTACCATAGCTTCCCCACTAAGGATTTCCAAATTCACTAGAATTTTTTTCCCTTTTCTAGGCTAAGAAGACAACCCTTTACAACCTAGACTTATACCAAAAAGTCTAGCATTCAAAGCTTATGCCTAAAGCTTTGGGAACCTCTCTCTACAAGAGAAATAAAAGAAAACTGAAATCCCTCTCACAAGGTGAATGTTTTCACTCTAAAGCTCTCACCCAAACCTAATACACTTGAGCATAAATTGACAATTTAACTCACAAGTGTTTATCTATACAAAAATACAACAATATGAGCACTAAGACATTTCTTAATCAAAAGATTGATGACTTGATGATCATTAGTTGTTCCAGGTGCTTGAAGGTTCCTTCTATGCTCCCAAATGAGATTCTAACCGTTGGTAACCATTGGGGATGAATTGGAGCTGTTGGGGATGATTCTCATGCTGAATTTTTCATTCTGGTGCTGTTGGTATCGGTACTTGAATATCAGGTATCGGTACGCCCACTTTGGGAAATAGTCGTTAGGGTAGTTAAAACACAGGGGTATCAGTACGCCTCAATGAGTATTGGTACGACCCCCACCGTATCGGTATGGCTAAGCCTGTACCGGTACAGGTTTTCGGTTTTGAAAATTTCTTGTAGTTGAAACCCTAAATGGTATCGATACGTTTGAGGACGTATCGGTACGGGACTTAAGAAATCTCATGTTTAGCTATTTAAAAATGTTTTGAAGCCTTCCAAAACCTTTTGAAAACTCATCAAACATATTTTCAAGTTGTTTGGACTTAAAACCATTTTTGAAATCTTTTTAATTTAGTCCAAAATTATTTTTCAATTATTATATCAAAACAAATATCCTAACAAATATCAAACTGCTTACCACTTGAACCAACTTCATTAGTTGTTATTATTATTATTATTAACAACAATAAAATATCAAATAATTATTATTTATTACTGTTATTATCGTTGTTATTGCAAATTTCCACAGTCTGGTTTCTTGCTTCTTTTCACAATTGCGAGTAAAGACCTTGGCTTATCTCCTTCAAAAACAAACGAATTGAATCAAGACAGTAGCTTTTTGTTGTTCCCCTTATTGGTTAATATTTTTTCTCTGGGTGTGCTGTGGTATTGATTTTAGATATTTTTCTAGAAAAAGAAAAGATATTTTTTGTTTAGTGGACGAAATTATGACTAAATATAATGAATGTTTAAATTAATTTACATAAAAAATAAGTATTTAAATATAAAAACAGAAAAAAAATCATTTTCAAGTAATATTTAAATTGAAAAATCTAAAATATCATTCATATATAAATGAATTAATATATAAATAAATTAAAAGACAACCCCCAGCTATCTTTACATACTAGTTGATAAAAATATTATTATAATGGCGTTTTTTCTTTTAATTTATTTATATATTAATTCATTACTGTTCAATCACAAATCATTTTTCGATGAATTTTTTAGAAATATTTTATGTGGAATATTTTTCCTTTTTACAGTTTAAATATGACAAAATGTAATATAAATTAATATAATTCACATACAAAACACTTTTTTGGATCAAAAGAAAATGCAAGTATCTTTAAAATATTTATAGAGTAGGTAGTGATATTAATATAGGTTTTGGTTAAAAGAGTATTTTAAATTAAAAAAAAACATATGTATTATTTATAGTAATTGATAATACTTTATTTTTAGTTGGAAGATCTTATTTTGATTGATACTGTTGTTGAAACATTACAAAGCTAGTGAGTTTCAATATGTTTAAGCACACAATAGTTTATGATGTAGGAGTTTATGGGGATTGTGATTATTTTAAGTATTGTATATTTTATTAAAGATTATTATTTCGTACACCGATGCTGGAGAAAAAGTGTTGTATGATTGTCATATATCTTTATTTTTCACTATAATCAAAAGACACGTTACAACTATACAACATCGCTTATGACATTTTTCATCGACATTGCATAAAACATTTTTTATTAATTGCAATAGTTAATAAATTTTCAATATTTTTTTAAATTTGTTTTTAAATACATTGAATGAAGATACATAAGATTCAAGGTGAAATATAGTACTCTTAAAATTACTTTAGAAAATACCGGTGGATAAAAATCTAATACTCTCCTCATAAAATATGTTTTATGTTTATTTTCGTGTAGTTTTAGGAAAAAATTTTATGAGATATGTGATATAAAGTAATTGAAATGATAGTTTTATCTTTTAAAAGTTATTTTTTGTTGGAAAATAAAAAAAGTAGAAAAGAAAATGTAATTTGTGCAAGCTGTTGAATTTTTCAATCATACAATTTTAATAGTACAATTTTAAAGCAAAAAGAAACAAATGTGTGGGACGAGAGAATAATATGTACAGATCAATATAATTGTATGATTAAAAATATTTTAATAGGAAAATTTTACAATGCTCGACAAGCATCGGTGAGCACCACTAACGACGAGCACCGATAAACACCATTAATTTAATTTATAAAGATTAAAAATTTAAAGGACTCAACGCATAATTATAAATCATTTAAAAATCTAAAAGTAAATTATTTAAAATAAATTATTATATTTTTAATCTTTTCTAAAACATAATTAACTCAAATATCAACCTCTAAATTAAAAAACCTTAAGTATTTTTTCAACTTGAATTTAAAGAACTCAAGTCGTCGTTCCCCTAAATTATAATTTCAAAGTTGAATATTAACGCTCTCCATAATATCCAAAGCAAATAAATTATTGGTAGCTACACAGGTAACTTGTGTGGAGGATTGGATTGTTCAGTTTGCACGACTGTTTAAGAACTATGTCGGATTCGAGTCCGATTAGTACTTGGATCTTCATGAACTCGGGATGAAATTGTACGCGGAAGCAATGGAGGAGACCGTCACAAGTGAAGATGCACAGGAGATTTAAGGGGACCATGACTATCTTGCGGTCTGTGGCTAACGACGGAGGCGACTTAAAATTTAAATTGAAAAAAGTATTTAGGGTTTTTAATTTAGGAGTTGGTATTTGATTTAATTATGTTTTAAAAAAATAAAAAAATATAATAATTTATTTTAAATAATTTATAATTATGCATTTGGTCCTTTAGATTTTTAATCTTTATAAGTTAAATTAATGGTGCTCATCGGTGCTCGTCGTTAGTGATTCTCATCGGTGTTCATCGAGCGTGACAGACTCGTTCATTTTAATATTATATATATACATGTTAAAAACTCGACGGACCCAACACACCTATTATGGAGGACCTAAGACTGATAACTACTATTACACCAACTCCTTGAGTCAATTAGCCTTTCTATTATTATATTTCTTAGTGCACAATAAGTTAGGCGGCATTGCCGACCATATACTATTTAGGCGGTAAAACCAACTATACACTATCCAGGCAGAAGAGCCAACCATATATCACTTAGGCGGCATAGCTGACCATATAGTAACCAATTCAAGTACACTAAGAAAATACATAAACTAAGGCTTAACCGAGAAACTTTTAATTACAAGTAAAATTAACACTTTTATTAATACACAAAATAAATTACAAGCACGTACCTAATTTATCTCAACACTCACCGCACACTCACTCCCCGCTTGTACACTGACTTGCACTCACGTCCCACACTCTTGCTTTCTCTCAACTTTGCACACCCTCACGTCACTCACACTACACACTTGCACCGACTCACTTTTTCTCTCATTTTTTCACACACAACTTTCACTCAATTCTAACAAATGCAAGGCCTATATATAGGCACGGTAAGTCGGTGCAAGTTTGAGATATTTTACATATATATTATTATAATATATACATATACTCTAAAACTTTGGAGAGAAGATACACTTGTATGGTTCTCTCTAGAAACATGGAGAGAGGTCGGTGACTTTAACACTCCTCCTCAATGAATTCTCTCTACAGATGATTTGCAAATCATTTCGAGTGCTTCTCTGAACTTATCAAACTTTGGTTTACTTAGACTCTTTGTGAATATGTCTACAACTTGTTCATCTGTCTTTATTGGTTCTATTTTGATATCTCCTTCAAGGACCTTCTCGCAAATGTAGTGATAGTGCACTTCTATATGTTTTGTCCTTGCATAAAAAAACTGAATTTTCTGCTAGACGTATGGCTGATAGATTATCATAGAAAAGTCTTACTTGATAGTTTGTTGGCTGATGAAGATCTTCCATTAATTGCTTTAGCCAAGTGCTTTCTTGTGCTGCTGATGCCGCTGATCGATATTCCGCTTCGGTGCTCGATAATGATACTATTGGTTGTCTTTTACTGCACCACGATATTGCTCCTAATCCAAGACTGAAGATGTATCCAGTTGTAGATCGTCGTGTATCATGGTCTCCAACATAGTCGACATCACAATATCCAATCACTTGCCATTCTTTTGCTTTTTTGTACATGATACCAAAATTGATGGTACCTTTAACGTACCTCGGAATACGTCTTACTGCATCAAGATGAGGCTTCTTAGGGTTGCTCATGTATCGACTAGCCACACCAACTACATAAGCAATGTCTTAAAGTAAGATAGATGAGGCTTCCAACTAGCTGTCGATACATGGTTGTATCTTCTAAATTTTTTTCTTCATCTACTTGTAGCTTTATATTGGGATCCATGTGGGTAGAGATAGACTTGCAGTCAAGCATCCCATACCTCTGTAGAATATCCTTTGCATATTTTTATTGACCCAAAAATATTTCTTCCTTCGTATGCTCCACTTCTAGCCCAAGAAAGTGTTTGCGTTCTCCAAGTTCTTTCATATGAAATCTGATAGACGGATTTTTCCTTGTTCGTTCTATTTCCTTGTAACATTCTTCTATGATGATTAAGTCATCTACGCATACTAGCACTATGGCTAGTTTTACTTGATTTTCTTTCACTAATAAGCTGGAATCTAAAGAAGCAACTGTAAAACCACTTTGTATTAAGAACTCACCAACCTTTCCATACCATGCTAACGGAGCCTACTTCAAGCCATATAATGCATTTTTCAATTTACAAACATACTTAAGGTGACTTTTTCTCTCGAAGCTTCTTGGTTGCTCCATATAGATGTCTTTGTCAAGCTCTCCATGTAAGAAAGCATTCTTGACATCCATCTGCCAAAACTTCGAAGATTTGTTGGTTGTCAATGCCAGTAAGACTCGAACGGTCGTGATCTTTGCCACTGAGCTGAATGTTTCTTTATAATTCAACCTGTATTGTTGAGAGAAACCTCGAGCAACAAGTCGAGCCTTATACCTTTCAATTGAGCCATCAGGTCGAGTCTTTACCTTGTAGATCCATTTGCAAGATATTGTCTTCACATCTCTTAGCTTTGGCACTAAATCCCATGTTTGATTTTCTTTTAGTGACTTAATCTCTTCTTCCATAGCTTTCTTCCACTTAAGACTCTGTGTAGCTTCTTCAAAATTAGATGGTTCAATCGGTATAGACTCATCTACAAGAGCAGTGTTGGCATACCTTAAGTTAGATTGCCTTCTTCTTGTTGATCTCCGTAATTCTTATGCAGGCTCGCCGTCTTTCGTTTAGCTTAGACGAAGCTCTTCAGATGTTGGTTGGTGTACGCCTGTCTTCTAAGGACTTTTGGAGGATGAGCTTTCTCTTTCTCCACTTGAGTCTGGTACTAGCGCTTCACCTTCTTTAGTGTCTTCTAAAACCTCTTCTAAGTCATGAGGTTCAGAAAACTTGATCTTTTGCGGTGACCACCGTGAAAAAGCTTAATCAAACACCACATTTCTTGAAGTGCGGAACTTTCCAGTGGTTGGATTGTAACATTTCCAACCTTTTCGTGCATTATCATAGCCAATAAAGATGCATCAAATTGCTTTTTTTGTCAAATTTTCTTCTTAAATGATCTGGCACGAAGACGTAGCATACACAACCAAATACCTTGAGATGGGTGACTGTTGGCTTGATTTTCCTTAGCTTTTCATTTGGTGAAACAAATCCCAGCTTAACTTATGAAATCTTATTAATCACATGTGTTGTTGTCCGCATACACTCGACCCTAAATCTTCCAAGTATATTCCTAGCATGAAGCATGCTTCGACATGTTTCAGCAAGATGACGATTCTTCCATTCTGCCACTCTATTTTGTTGTGGAGTATTGGGGCAAGTTAATTTTCGTCTGATCTTATGCTCTTGAAGATAAGTAATAAACTTTATAAATAAATATTCTTTCCCATTATCAGTTATTAGACACTGGATTTTCTCATTGAGTTAGCTTTCTATCTTTTCATTGAAATCCCTGAACTTTGTAAAAGTCTTTTGACTTCTCATTCATAAAGTAAACCCACACGTACCTTGAGAAGTCATCAATAAATGTCACCATGTACTTCATACCTCCAAGTGATGTTTGCTTCACTAGGCCAAAGACGTCTGAGTGTATGAGCTCCAATGGTGTCTTGGATTGATGTTCTGACTCTTTAAATGGCAACTGATGAGCCTTGCCAAATTGACATCCAGCACAAACTATATTTGTTCGAATATCCGCTTGAGGAAGTCCTCTTAAAATTTGCTTCTTCATCATACCTTCAACTTGTTGTAGCTTACATGTCCAAGTCGCTCATGCCAAAGATCAGATGTCTCATTCTTCCAGGTCTTGTCAACATATGTTGACTCCGCAGATAGCACATAAATTGATTCTCTTTTTCTTCCTTTCATAATTGGATCGCCAATCACCTTTACGTTTTGGAATATAGAGACATCTTCAGGTCCAAAGAGCACATAATTTCCTGCTGCTGTCAGTTGGGGTACCGACAACAAATTTTTCTTCAGGCCAGGAAGTAGGTAGACCTTCTTGGGTTGAAGCCGCTGAGAGTCATTCCTTGGAAGTGTTGTCTTCCCAATATGAGTAACAGACAACCTTGAATTATTGGTTGTTAACACCACTCTTCTTCCATTATACTCGTCCATATCTTGCAGCTTCTTCTTGTCATTGGTCATATGATTAGAACACCCATAATCAACGATCCAATCCTCATCATAGTTAATTTTTGAACCCATAGTTGTTGTAAAGGTTGGTTATTCCATGTCTTCTTCGAACTCTTCTTCATCTTTGTAGTTTGTCTTAAGTCTGTGGTTGCTACAAGGAACAGTTATTGCGCGTCTTTGATCAAATCCTCTTCAACATAAAGTCCAGCTTCTGCATCCTATTCTTCCTCATTGATGGAAGCTTCCAATATAACCTCATTCTCCTCCTCTTTTGTAGTGGTCATGTTCCTTTGGAAAGTTCTTCTTTTAGAGGATCTGAATTCTCGAGCAAAGTGATCCTTCTTTTCGCAATTGAAGCATTCACCATTTTTCCTTCTATCGTCCTCTTTATTTTTTTGACGATAATTTTTCCTTTCGTGTCAAGCTCCCCCTGAAGTGTTATTTCTTTCTTTTGAATAATACTTACCTTCTTGTGGCCTTCTTTCCTTCGTCAATTCTTGTCTACGTGACGTGCCTTTCCTCTTACTGGTGAAGAGTGCTTCATCTTCGTATTTTATGGTTATGCCACTCATTTGTTTGGCTAATGCCTCATGATTAGCCAATAGATTCTCCAGTTCCACTAAGGATAGTTGAGTAGGCCATCCCCTCACAACGACAATAAATGCATTGTACTCGAGACTTAGGCCATGGATGATAATTCTCTTCATCATTTCCCCGCTCACCATCTTCTTTGGTGTAAGTTGAGATACCTCACGACATATAAATTTCACCTTGGTGAAATACTAAGCAACAGACAGGTTTTCTTGTGAGATGCCCACGAGCTCATTTTCCAAGAGTTAGAGGCGTGCTTCATTCTTCTTTGAAAATAACTTCGCCAATGTTTCCCTAGATGCCTTTGGTGTCTTGTCATCACGAATATGCTCTAATAGGTCACCCTCGATTGTGGTCTTCAATATATATAAAGCCTTCACAGCCTTGATCTTCTATTTTCTCAAGGCTTCGGCATTCTCCCTCGATGGAGGAGTTGTCTCGGTGCCTGCGACTATGTCTCACAAGTCCTGACCTTATAGGTAGGGCTCTATGCATGTCTCCCAATAACCTTAGTTGTGGTTATTGAGCTTTCTAATCTCGTTTCTTGTGCTTCCAAAGTCTATCACGTTGACTGACGCTCGACGTCCACTAAGCTTGGAGGCGTGCTCTGTTCCAAACAAATAGCTTTATAATCCCTAACTGTGTTCTGGAAGAGTCTCCCCTTAGCACCTTGATGCAAAACCGACTAATATAAGCTTCCAACTCTTACTGAAGCTTTCTCCTCTGGTAACGGTCTCGGACCGCCCGCTCTGATACTAATTGTTGAAAACTCGACAGACCCAACACACCCACTATGGAGGACCTAAGACTGATCACTACTATTACACCAACTCCTTGAGTCGGTTAGCATTTCTATTATTATATTTCTTAGTGCACAATAAGTTAGGCGGCATTGCCGACCATATACTATTTAGGTGGTAGAACTGACAATACACTATTCAGGCGACAGAGCCGACCATATATCACTTAGGCGGCATAGTCGGCCATATAGTAACCAATTTAAGTTCACTAAGAAAATACATAAACTAAGGCTTAACCGAGAAATTTTTAATTACAAGTGGAATTAACACTTTTATTAATACACAAAATAAATTACAAGCACGTACCTAATTTATCTCAACACTCACCGCACACTCGCTCCCCACTTGCACACTAACTTGCACTCACGTCCCACACTCTTGCTTTCTCTCAACTTTGCACACCTTCACGTCACTCACACTACACACTTGCACCCATTCACTTTTCCCTCAATTTTTCACACACAACTTTCACTCAATTCTAAAAAATGCAAGGCCTATATATAGGCGCGGTAAGTCGGTGTAAGTTTGAGATATTTTACATATATATTATTATAATATATACATATACTCTAGAACTTTAGAGAGAAGATGCACTTGTATGATTGTCTCTAGAAACATGGAGAGAGGTCGGTGACTTTAACAATATATATATAATGAATAGTTTAAGTTTTTTTTGATAAATAATGAAGGTGTGATATGACTATAGGCCTCATTAAAAATCTTCTAAACCTAAATAAAAAAGATTATTCATAAAAATATCTAACAATAAAAACGAACGAGCAAAAACTCGACTACATAAACAAAATAAAAAAGCAAACTTCTATCCTACCCAACACAAACCACCAAAACATACCAGCCCTACCACTCAACCACTTGGATCAACATGTAGTCGAGCCCCGGCTTTAGAAGCTACACCCTACATGTGCTCCAAATCCATGCCAACTACCACGCAGCGCTCACGTTCCTCACCAACCAACGCAACCACTGCAGTCGGTGACGCCACTATAATCCCGTTATGGCTCAAAGATGCAAGCTTATCCACAACATTATTCTTTTCCCGATTAACATGACGGACCACCACGTGCCAGTCCCATCGTAGAGTCTTTCAAATGGCATCAACCAAAACACAACTTGCCAAAGCTTTCGAATTAAGATCAATAATCTGAGTAACCTCTTTACAGTCAGTCTCCACCTTAACACGTCTATACCCCATCAACCAGGCATGGATTAAGCCATCATATAGTGCCCATAGCTCCACAAGAAGCACCGAGCATCTACCCACATATCTTGAAAAGTCGTTCCCATCCTCCTACCTCATCTCAAAGCACTCCACCAATCGCTACCCGACCATCCCTAGTGTTTACTGTTGCATCAACATTTACCTTTATCCATCCCGATGCAGGCTCGTGCCAATGCAACATGCCTGGGGACAATTAACCATATCCCGCCTTGGCTGTAGAAGAACTCGACCACACTCCTCTACCAACTGATCTTTGCAACTTAGGATGTCCTCACGAAGGACAAAATCTGCATCCATCACCAAGCTACACCGAGTCTTCTAGAGAAGCCAGCAATATACAGGAAATCAAATACTCTAATCTGCACCATTCGCTATGCCTGACATGTGGTCTGTAATGTTGCTTTGCATCCAAGCATCAAAAGAACCCTGGAAGAAAGTCCCCTACTGATCATGCCGCACCACCCCTTCCCACAAGCCCCAAGCTATTATACAATGCCGAAACACATGATCCATATCCTCCGAGCCCCTATGACAAAGCAAACACTCCTCTGACAAAGCTAGGTGTCGTCGTACACGCTCCATATTCGTGAGATGACGTTGATGAACCGTGATCCAAATGAACACTCTTATACGTTGGGGAAATCTTAAATGCCATATCATTCGCCATTTAGTCGCCAGATTTGGATCCTTCCTATTAAGAAAGAAACCATATGTCGATCGAAGTGTAAAGACTCGTCTATCTTCCCATCTCCAACCCGGGCTATCATCCCCTAGGTAAGCCTGCAGAGGCTTCACCGCGGCCATTTTCTCCAAGATATCAATAGGCAGGCTCAACGACAACCTTTCCCAATCCCACTCCACTGAAGCGCTCACCATATCTAAGACCATCGTAGGCCGCAGAGCACCATCGGATATGCAAGAGAAAACTAAACGCCCGGAAGAGTCAATCTAATTATCATACCAGAAATCAGTACCATTTCCATCTCGAATCTCTTGTTTCTTTAACGACCCAAATTTTTATATTCAAAATTCATCTATATTCAAATCAAGAATCCTAATATATATAATCTTTGTTAATATATATGTTTGGTGTGCTGGGGTTGTCTGACAACCACCAACTCCAATCGATCAATCATCTTTCTTTTTATTATTACTATTATTATTTGTTTGTTTGTTTCTTTAAGCCATCTCAATTGGCTTATAAGGGGTTGAACAGTAAAGTGAAGAAAAAAAAAGGGAGAAAGAGCAGAATTGGGAGAGTTGAGAGTTTAATTTCTAGCTCAATGATATCGTGATCAAAGACTCGATCAAAAGTTAGTTTGTGGTTCGATCGAGTTGATTTTTCGACAGTAGTTAGACAATATGGAGATCTTGATGGTGGTCGGTCGAAATTTTCACCCGTCAAGTTTTTCTACAACCTTGTTTTTGGTAACGTTAGTGCTTGAATTTAAGGTGATACTTAAATACCTCTTTGAATTTATATAAATACAGTTTGTATGCTTGATTAGACTATAAATTATGGTATGATATCTGTGTATGAATGGTTAAATGAATTTGTTCGATAAATGGCTGCCATAAGTCTGATTTGAAGTCGGTATTATGTTTTGACTTTAAGAATTTGAATTAGGGAATTAAGTAGCTTTTTCCCGAAATAAATCGTGATGTTCAGGGGAAGGTTTCGAGGTATCGAAACCTTCGGATAGAATTAATAATCGGGGCTTTTAAGTTTAGTTCAGATTAGATACTTGTATGGGGATTCGATATTCTGGTATGAGTCTTATACTTTGAAAATTATCAGTCGTGGCCTTTTTTTATCGTTAAAACTTTCATACCAAACCGAGGAATTCCGTAACAATTAAAATAATTTATTTTTATCTTTAAACCTTTGAATAGGCTCACTTTCCTTTTTGAATCTGAGACCTTAGTATTTGTGTAAAAAAGATCGATATATCTTTTGCTTGTATATTACCAAAATACGCTCGTAGGGCAAATGACCAAAGCACCTCTCTATTTGCAATTGGCCAAATACCCATTTTGGGTGCCAATTATCAAAATAACCTTTTACTTGTAGTTGACTAAATTACCGTCGGGTCAAATTACCAAATTACCTATGATCAACCTTTAGGAGTTTTGGTTGTATGCTTGTAAGTTCTAATTTGCTTCTGAGTGTACCTTGTGGGCGAGTAAAGCTTAAACTTTGTTTATTTGTTGTTCTAAGGATCTTAGGATCCTTATTAAGGCTTGACAGCCATGTTTTGACTTGAGTGGGTCACGCTCGAGACTTGTTGGGCTTTTTGGTTCTAAAACTTGATATGGTAGACTTGGTAAGTTCCGAGATTCTAAGTTTTAGTATATGATAGATTATGTAAGTTCTGTATTTCTGATAGTTTTGTTATTCGATATTTTCTTATTTTAAATGGATGACGTACGCACACGATTCGATTCGATGTCCGCGCAATGACGTCGACTTATATATATTTTGTTCTGGTATACTGATGATGGCTCATGAGCATTTAGTATTTATTATATAGCCTGCGATTTAGGCATTCTGCAACTAGCCTTCGTATCAGGCATTTTGCGATTATACATATGATTCAGGTATGATTATGTTTTTACATTTCATGATTTGTATACTTAGGATTTCCAAGTCGGTTGACTCGAGTTTGCTTATGTCATTTATGGTTTGGATGATTTAATTATTTCTTCACAATAATTTATGCTCAATTTATTTTTTGTCAACTATATTAGCCTACTTTATATTTATTCATTTTGGTATTTCTGTATTACTAGGCTCCCAAGCTCATTAAAATTATTAATCTTCGCAGGTTGGTAGGTTGAGCATTGTTCGAGATATTAACATTAGTTAAGGGAGTTTCAGCAGCTTTAATTGCGGAGTACGGTACTTATATATCTAGGCGGACATATAGGTCATTGTACATTGTTAGTATGTTAGATTGAATCTGAATTTTGTTTTCAGTTCTAAATTCGATTTTAAATTGCATTGGTATAAAGAAAGTTTTTAGTTAATGATATTTGTATTTGTGGGTCGCCCGTGGCATCTCAGGTCGGGTCGTCTGTATCGGTCTAGGGTGTTACAATTTCACACTCTCTTTAACTTCTTCCCAAATTCTACTCAAACCTTTCCAAAGTTTAGAGCTTTTACTGTGATGAATCGACAAAGGCAAGACCTCATCCCACTTGTATTTCGCCCATAGAACCTGCACCCAGAGTTTATCCGCGTCAGTCAATAACTGGAACCCAATTTTCATCAAGAAAACTTTATTGTGCTAATGCAAATTCTTGGTCCCCAAGCCTCTCTCATCTAGAGGTCGTTGAATCGTCTTCCAAGGCACAAGACTAACGCCCTTCTTACCATCGTTCGAACCCCACACAAACTAGCGTTTCAATTTCTCCATATCCTCACAAGTCCCTTTCGGCAGCCAAGTGGATTGAATCGCATAAATCAGAATAGCCTATAAAACTGCTTTAGCCAACGTTATCCTTCCAGCTAGTGTCAAAGATTTCACCGCCCACCCTAGCAATCTCCCCCTCATCTTGTCAAAAAGGTACAAGTATGTCGTTGTAGTGACCCTCTGATGCAACAACGGTACCCCATATACCGACCAAGATCCTCCACTTCCTCAAAACCAAAAGCCTGACCGATGCTAGAACAACACCCAGTCGAATAATTCCAGGAAAAGCAAATATGTGTTTAGGTAATACTAACCTTATGTCCTGATATCCCACAGAACCATTCCATTACATCTTTGATAACGATCACCTGTTCCATTGATGCCTCAACAAACAACACGATATCGAAAAATAAGTGCGACAATTGTGGTCCCTTTTGAGCTAGCCTTATCGGCTTCCATAACCCAACATTGACCTTACTATCGATCGCCTGAGATAATCTTTCCATACATAACACAAAGAGGTAAGGCGAAAGTGGGTCACCTTGTCTAATGCCTCTATTAGGGCTAAACGAGTCCGTCAACTCACTATTTCATAAAATCTTAGTAGAAACTGAACGTACACACCGCATAATAAGAGTAACGAGTTTAACTAGAAGCCCTATTGCAAAGAGTGTCTCATCAATAAAATCCCATTCCAGGCAATCATAAGCCTTTTCCAAGTTAACTTTAATAGCCATCCATGCCTTTCTTCCTGACTTGGAAGCCATCGAATGAGTGACTTCCTAGGTGATAATGATATTATCCGTAATGTGGCATCTCGAAACAAAACTCGCTTGAGTATTAGCAACCCACGAAGTTAAATAAAGCTTCAACCTATCAACTACAAGCTTAGTAATAACCTCAGAACTGTGCATAGGCTAATAGGCCAAAATTAAGTGATTGACTCCGGCACTTCCACTTTTAGGATTAACACCAGGAGAGTTTAATTGACCCAATCTTCTAAGCTCATATCCTCAACAAAATGTTGAGCAAAACTAACCACTGAATTGCCTACCGTATCCCAATTCCTCTAATAAAACGCAACGTGTAGCCCATCAACCCCGGGTGCCTTTAAAGGCTCCATAAAGAATACCACTTGGCGCACCTCTTCCTTCGTAACGGTACCAAGTAAAGGGCGAAGCTCAGATTCCCCAACTGCTTAAAGGATCCTGTAACATCTATGAAACTCGGCTGATATCTCTCACTTGTGAACAACATACGAAAAAACTAAATCACGTAAGACTTAAGTGCTTCTTGATTTTTACACCATCGATCATCCTCCAATTATAACATTCATATCATATTCTGCTTTCGCCTGGTCACTGTCGCAGTGTGAAAGAACGATGTATTCCTATCTCCCATCTCTATCCAATTGTTTCAAGCTTTCTGGTTCCATAGACTCTCTTCCTGGGCAAGAAATATGTCTAATTCTTTTTTCAACTCATATTCCAAATTTTTGAGAAAAAGGTCACAAGAATTCTCTAATGCCCGTTCCACCCCTCAAATACGTGTCGATAACATTGATTTGTGCCTCCCAATATGACCGAAAACCTCTATACTCCACTGACGACTCTCCTTCTAGAATTTTGTCACATTATCGTGAAAAGGCTTATCAGGGACCATACAAATGAAAGAAAATCTAAGAACTCAAGGTGTTCATTCCAAGCGGCAATGTATTGAAAAAGGTCGCTGACCTTTAGGGACCGGTCGATCACCCGTGTCAAGTATAATGGGCTTGTGATCTGAACCCAGCTTCAATAGATGAAAGACCTCATACATCGCAAAACACTCATGCCACCCAATATTACACATGCATCTATCCAACCACAGAAATAAAGACCCACGACGCCATATAAACTGAGACCATTAGACCTTATAGCAATTAACCCAGTATCAAACATGAAATCATAGAACCTTCAGCAAATTCCAGATCTACATTGTGACCAACCTTTCTGTTCCCCGAACTCCCAATAACATTAAGATCGCCTCTCACAACCCACGACATTCCTCTCTCTGGTTCCAAAATCTTCAACTGTTCCTAAAGATACGACGTTTGAAAGCATCTAGACTTGCATACACAAAAGACACAAAAAACCTCGACCACCAATTGAATCGACGCTGCAAGAACATCGAAATGAATTGTCTCAGGCCATAAGACCCAAATGCCACCCAAGAACCCTTGAGCTTCCACTCTATATGGAAACTTAAAACTCGACAGACGAATAAACATATCAGCATCAACTCCGCTAATAAGAGGCTACATCACTGCTACCATATCTGGCTTTTGATTCTTAAGCAATAACTTAAAATAGCGATTAAACTCAGGGTCAAGTGCTCCCTACACATTCCAAAATATAATTTTTAACCATTAAAAAAATAAAGAGAGTAAAGCATCAGGCTAAACCTGCATATCCGACATCCCCGGCTACTCAAATGTCGAGTTTTCTCATCGTTGGACCCGAGATCCATCCACTATATGCTCTGATAGAGGTGTTGCCTGCTTCTCACGTTCAGCCACCGCAGCCCTATCAAGATCCGAAACAAGTTTCGAAAGACATGTAGCAAGAACAGGATTCGGTTGCCCTCGGTCACCCATTTTCTTTGGCTTAAGGTCTGGCTTCTGTACCCCTTGATTCCTAGTGACCTTCTTGGACAATTCCTTGCTAACAACACCTCGTACTTGGCAAGACCTACCCTTTATTCCCTTGGTCCCATTGCATGACTCAGACTCTACCCCTGAACCGCATTATGTGTAGTAGAGTCCAAATATGTCTTAGATGCCACCACCTCCCCTTGGGAAGCAACATGCCCCGACGTCCCCTTCCGAGTCTCAGAAGGCACTTCATGTGGTGTAGCAACCCCTAAACCCCCTCTTCCATTAACAGCTTTAGTCGACCTTCTAGGAGAGTGTACAGTCTTACTCGTCTCCCTCACCTTTGGAGCCAAAAGCATCAATGTAGTAACCCCATCTAGGCCCGCATTTGTCTCCATAACATGAGATTTTGGCTCCACTGCGCCTCGACCTTCCTTATTGTCATCCTCATCAGCTATAATCACAAACCGAGACCCAGTGGTATTCCCAATGGCAATCCCTCTATCCATCTTGCTCAGAGCCTTCGTAGGTTCAACCGGTCTTCTTCGACGGTTCACCACTTGCATCCATGGTCCATACAACTCAGTAGGATCCCTCTACACCTTCGCACTCTCTTCATCTTGCACCGGCGACGGTTTAACACCACATATTTCTTTCAAATGACCAAATTTACCGTACTTATAACAGATCGACGGCAATCCCTCATATTTAGTATCTCGTCGTTTTCCATCAATAACAATACCAAAAACTAGTGGCTTTTTAATATCGACAATAATTGCAAGGCGCGCAAACCTGCCATGCTTTCCTTCAGTTGTATTATAGTCCACCCGGACAACTTTCCCAATGGCTGCAGCTATATACCTAAAAAGACTTTTGCTATAGTACATGTACGGAAGTTCGGGCAACCGAACCCAAACCATAATCTGAGAAGGATGAACTTCTGTAGTAGAAAAATATCTACTCTATGGCTGCTGTAACACCCTTTTCCCAGCTTGGTCGAGAATCGGGTTAGAATGTGTCACCGAAGTTCAATACAATAATCGGAATAATGGTTATAAACCTTGTTCAATGATTTAGTGGATTAAAAACATCACCAAGTTCATTGCAGTGTCGCATTATAAGACTAAGTGTGTACAGTGGAACAATGATTCAATAAGATTCAATAATCCTTGAATTTTAGGACCAATTTTAAAATTTTACAAGTTTTAGGGACTATTCTACAAATTTGATAAATTAGAGGCTCTATGCTAAAATTAGCTAAACCAAAATGAAATTTGGCTTATAAAGAGTGAACATACAAATTTTCAAGTTAATCAGATCCCATTTACCCCTTCAATTAAGCCTTGAAAACATGTGACCACTTTGTAATATTACAAATTTATTTCAAAAGCTTATAACTGAATTACTTGTATTGGTACTGATACTCGAGAGGTCGTATCGATATGCCATGCACTTTTTATAAATTTTTAAATTCTAGTGACCAAAACTCGTATTGGTACAGCTGTACCGATACAGATGGACTAGCATCTGTACGCCTTGAAACTGTACCGATGCATTTTTACAACCCAAATTCCAGTGTTGAATTTTCATATTTATACGCCTAAGTCTGTATCAATACACCTTGTTGACCAGCATTGACTTGGTCCAAATATGCAATACCATACCGATACACCATCACCTGTATCGGTACGACAATGTTTGTAATGACAAATTTAGTCTGGTTTTTTATCTATTTTGACATATCATACAATATCCAATTCCAATAAAATTTTGTAGGCAATTCTAAAACACCATAATCTACTGCCATGCCAAATTTTATAGCCATACAAATCCATTTAGTAGGTTTTTACCTTTTTAGCCCAAATATGCATGTTTTTTTTTTCACTTTTAGCCAATTTCAAAACAACATTTAGGGCCTTTAACACTTATACATGCCATATGCAATATATACACAACAAAAGGGCTAAAAGCAACTAGTTTAACTACTTTGTCGCCATTCTAGGAGTTTGTAAGGATAATATACATTACTTTAAGCTTGTAGTGACTTGCCAAAACCTCCAACGATCCCGAATCTCACAACGATAACTTTCTTAACCTGAAATGCATGAGATGAAATGCATTAGGCATACTTTTCCTAGTGAGGTAGTCATAGACAATATCAAATACGGTGAGATGCATTCCAAATCATGTTTTATCAATAACAATGCAATTATTCATGTTCAAAGGCAATTATAACATATTTTTTCATTATTCCTTGGATCGAATCAAGATAATGGATACGCGAATTCCTATGCCCCGCCAAAATAATGAATGATCTAGTCTCTCCGCCTTGCCAAATGACCAATATCACAAACATCCCTCTGCCTCGCCAGAATAAAGGTTGTAGCCAAGGACCGTAGTCCACCCGTACCAATGAGCTCATGAATTCTATGGCATGCCAATTGTATCCAATGTCCCTTCGAATCCAAGGTTTCATAACAATATCAATGACAATAATGATGGCAATAACGATATCAATAACAATGTTCGATGACAATAACGGTAACGATATCAATGGCAATAACAATATTAATGTCTGATGCTCAATATTTCTATATTTCAATGCTTCGATGAGACCTATGTCAATAACAATGTTTCTATAAATAATAATTTGATGCAACAACTTACCAATGCTTACCATTATAGTCTCTTATGAGATTCGATGTGATATCCTGAGACACAATGTTAGCTGTGCAAAAATCAACATCAATGAAATTGAGAAAAGCACCTAGCCTAATCCCGAGACTCCGACTACACTCACCTTAATTTCTAAAGCTCCTACAGCTCTCGGATGACCACTCCTTTGTTCCTAGCCTTTGACAGAGATGATAGATTTTCCTTCTCCAAATCTTGAGGTAGGTAAAATAAGAGGATGCGTTAAAATCGACACAATGGTATCGAAATCCATACTCAACTTGAAATAGCTACTAGCTATTAAATTCCCATGGATTAGAGCTTTGAGAAAACTAAGTTTACCATAGGTGCTCAATAACTTTAGCTTACAATTAAACTCCATTCATCCATGAAATTCAACAATTAATTAGGGTTTTTTTTTTTACCCAAGTGATGGCTATCCAATGAGATCAATAAATAGGAGAGAATCTAAGCTTTAGAGTCTTACCAATAGAGGTGTTAGCTTAAGAACTTAAAGAAGATGACAATGCTGGTGTGTGCTTGAATTTGGAAAAGACGGAGGGAGTTAAAATGATAGCCTCAGTAGGTTTTTAAAGTGTTTTAAAACTCTTATCCTTTCTTTCTTAACAACCGAAAGGTTTCCCTCACCAAAGGGAAATCTATATTTTATTAATTCCATCTTTTCCATACTTTTAGCAACCATAAATATTGACAAACCAAATTGTCATCTTTCCACTATCCTTAAGCAAATTCAAGTGGGTAGATAGTAAGATAGGAGGTGATTCATCCCCAAAATAAGACAATTACGAGGTTAGTCCCTCATCTTTTCAATTTTTAAGCTTTTATCCCCAAACTCTCAATTTTATCAATTAAGTCACTAACTTACTTTCAATGTATTCAATAAGGTTTTTAGACAATAACTTGACTCAATTAAAGTTCAATATCAATGTAATTAACTCCCAGTCAATGCAACATTTAGACCTTTCTAGTGTAAGGTTTTCGATCGCCGAAACCCAATTCCAACTAGACCAGTTTTTGGGGTGTTACAGCTGCACAGCCAAATAACTACTGTAGATAACCCACAAACCCCCTGCAAGCACCTTATGAAAATCCGCTTCATTAGCAAATCGAACGAGATAATACTCATTATCCAAATCAATAAGACTCATGTTCCCAACAGGATTCCACATAGTTTGTAATCGATAAAGGAGCGCCCGATATCCAATGGATTTCCCTAGGAGACGGATAATCACTAATGTCGCCAACTTAGCATCTATAGCATCATGGACCCTATATGAGAAACGAATTTCCAGCAGCGTACCCACCCTTCCTAGAAGCACGTCCTCATTTACCTCAACATCTAGATCACTAATACCCTGTGATGGCTTGGCCTTCCCCGCATCACCAACCAACTTGTCGCGGAAAGAGGGAACAACCGTCGTGCTCCCATTGGCACCACCACTTTCCTTACTTGGAGCAACATGCACCAACCCAACAATCCCACTGCCCGTAACATCCACCGACATGTTATCCTCACCCATCACAATATCCACGTTCGCATCTCGTCATGCTACCATAGACCCATCATCCATACCAACTTTTCCATGTTTTGCCCCTTCTTGCTTCCCGGCTGGATCCCCACATGCATCGGGGACCTTGGTTGCTCGAGAGAAGTTGGAGCATCCAACACTATCACATCGTCTGGTGGCCTCCCTCCTTGGTATTTGTTCATCATGTCATCGACAGAAGCCTTGGCCGCCATGCTAGGGTTTGCAAGCGTGCTAGGGTTTTCCATCTCAAACTTTTAATAAAAATTAAAGTTTTTTTTTTACTTTCATGGTTTAAGTGTTTTATTCATTTGCAACAAATGTGTTTAATTTCTCAAGTTTTTTAATAAAAAAATTTATAATTAATTACATATTTAATCTTGACAATTTCAAATTAAATCTTTGGAGAAAAAGCAAAAAAATAATTGAAACGTGGTAAGAAGTGGACTATTATTTTTTTTTGAATAGGACTATTATTATTTTTAATTAAGCATTGCTACGTAGATATAATATTTAATTTGTTTTTATTTCAAAGTTAATTAATTTGGTTATAAATTTCTAATCATGTTATAACGAGATAGGTGCTTTTAAATTATTTTTTAATAGTCTTAAGGTAATTACAAGGTAGTATCTGTTTATACATGTTCTTAACCCTTTGACAAAGCACACACTTTGCAGACAAAACAAGTTAAAACTGAGTCTCTTAGTATAAATATCATTCTCTTTTCCACTAAGACTACTTGTTGAGTTTCTTCCAAATTATTATGGATAAAAATTGTAAATCAAAGCTATACCATATTATTTACGGCACTATTCTTCAACAAGTAAGTTGTAATATATGTTAACAAATGTTATAATGCGGAAGCTATATTAGTAAGTTAGGATCATGAACGAAGTTTCTTTTTTTGAATATAGGATCATGAACGAAGTTAGAAATCAAAATCAGATGTAATATATAATTAAATTTTATCACTAACAATCTTATAAAAATATAGAATTTGTAGTGTGTCGTTGGTCAGAAGAACACCCTTAATACTTAGAAACCTTATCTCTATGAAAGTAAATTACAAAAGGTTGTTATCAGCCAACAGATAATTCTCGATTTTCTCTTTATAGAAGTATAGAGCACCACTACTTTTTTTCTTTAACTTTGTTTGGCCAATAACTGCATCGGCTTTGATGTTGTTCGCCTGACAGCCGATTTTTTTTAATTTTTAATAAAAAAAATTACTTTTGTGGCATGTCTTCTTTTACTTTTATGACACGTTTATTTCTGTTTTCTGATATGTTTTTGTCTTCTTTCTCGATCGTTTGGCCATTTTTTATTTTTTATTTTTTAGGGGTAAATTTGATGAAGTCACGATTGATCAAGATGACGTTTAATTGTAATTGTAAAACTTATGTTTGATTTTGATGTAACAAATTGTTTAATGACCAAATTGCAAAAGTAAATAAATTTTTAAGTGCCCAAAAGTCTCACAAAAATGACAAGTATTTGAACCAAATATTGTTTCTAAGTCAAAAACCTTAGACCCAATAAATTTTTTTAAGTGTTTCAAAGCCAAATTTTGCAATTACGCCCAGGCGTATCGATATGCCTTAGGCGTACCAATACGGATTTTCAACACTGAAATTTTAATCGTCAAAGCGTACCGATACGGTTATCCCCGTATCAATACGGAATTCAATCTAGGTTTGTATTTAGGCTTTAGTGTATCGATACGGTTTTATTTGGGTTTAAGATCACACTTTGAAGTACCGATACAACTCACCCCGGATCGATACGGTTTGGTTAGATTTGCAAAATATTTGCATTAAATTTTATAGTCGTTGTTTGTCAGTTATAGAAATCAATGGAGTTTAAATGGTCGTTGAACCGTATCAATACGCCCTAGAAGCTTACCGATACCTTTTTTGCTAAACTTTCATTCCTGATTTTAGTGAGCAAATTCCGTACCGATATGGCATTCCCGTATCGATACGCCCTTCATTTTACACTAAGACCGTACCGATACGCTACCCTGCATATCGATACGCTCCTATATTTTGTACACAACGGCTCTTCCTTTTTTGAGACAGGTACCGATACGGCTCTTCGCGTACCGATACAGTTGGTTGTAGAAGTGCATTTATGGTGGGGAAAAGAGAGCCCAACGGCTCTATTGATGATGCCAACCACTCAAACGGTTAGAATTCAATGAGAGGTTATAAAAGCAAACCTCCAAAGCTACAACAAGAACTAATGATCAAGTGAAAAACAATCAAGCAAAAATCCAACCACCTTGAGCCTTATAAAGTCAAATCTTTGTACCCACTTGTGTAATTCTATTGTATCCATTTTCTTTCAAGTTGGGTTGAGTGAACTTGTAATTGGGGGGAACTATCTACCTTTGAGAGGTTAATTTCTATTTGCCATATTTCTTTTAAAAGAGTGAGTTTTGTTTAAGCTTTGGGTAGAAAGCATAATCGCTTTGTAAGGTTTCCTCCTAATCCGAGAAAATGGAAGAATTTCTAGTGAAATTGGTTCAAAATCCTTAGTGGGAGCTAAGGTAGTGGATGTAGAGCTTGTTCGAATCTTGAACCACTCTAAATCTCTTGTGCCTTCAATTTTAATTTACCAATTTCCTCCCTCCAATTCTTAAAAGCCAATTCACCCCCTCTTGGCCATTAGTGCATCGATTGATCAACACAACAATTGGTATCAGAACCTAACTCTTTGAGAGATTAACACCTACAAGAGGCAATCTTTGAAGTGATCCAATCAACCAACAACAAAGCAATGACGTCTACCTCCAACAAGATGTATGAAAGCCAATCCATCACCAAACCACCATTCTTCAATGGGGAAACTACCCATATTGGAAGAACTGGATGAGGCTATTCATCAAATACCATAATTACGTTCTTTGGGATGTAATCAAAGACATGTTATCCATTCCAATGAAGCAAGAAGGTGATAGGCAAGTTCCCAAGGCTAAGCATGAGATAACAGATGAAGAAAGAAGAAGACTACAAGTAAATGACAAGGCCTTGCACATGCTCTTTTGTGCACTTAGACCGGACATGTACTCAAAGATATCTTCTTGTAAAAGTGCAAATGAGGTATGGGACACGCTCGAGACCACATATGAGGGCACCAACGATGTTAAGGAGACCAAGATTGGACTCCTCAACATAAACTATGAAAATTTCAAGATAAAGCCTGATGAGAGTGTCACAAAGATGTTCGACTAGTTTTCTGTCATCGTCAATGGTCTCAAGGGCTTCGAAGATGTCATCCTCGAATACCAGCTTGTCCAGAAATTACTCTACTCTCTTCTCGAGTCATGGGATGGGAAGAGAATTTCCATTATTGAGGCAAAGAATTTGAAGACCTTGAAGCTCGATGCTCTCATGGGTTCTCTCATTACTCATGAAATCATGAAACAAAGAAGAGAAGAAGAGAAGAGAAAAGAAAAAAAAGATAAAAAAGAAGAAAACCAGAATTGCTCTCAAAGCTTCACAAGAAGAGAACGATTCAAGTGAAGAGAAAGATGAGGAGTTGGCTATGCTAGCCAAAAGATTCACTCGGTTCATAAAGTCCAACCAGGGAAGAAAGTTCAAAAGAAGATGAGACTTTAAGAACAAGAATAAAGAGGAAGAAAATGATCAACTCATATGCTATGAGTGCAAGAAGTCGGGGCACATACGAATCGAATGCCCCTAACTCAAAAAGAAGAGCTTCGGAAAGAAGAAGAAGCTCAAGGAAAATGTGGCTACTTAGAGCAATTCAGAGTCTTCCGATGAAGAAGATCAAGAAGTCACTAACCTTTGCCTCATGGCTTTTAAGGAGGATCCAAAGGTAACCTTGAACTCATCATCTTTTGATTTTACTTTTGATGAGCTTCAAGAAACATATGCACTCGTAGCTAGAATGGAAGCTATTAAGATGCTTCTTGCATTTGCATGTTATCATGAATTCAAGGTTTTTCAAATGGATGTCAAAAGTGCTTTTCTAAATGTTTTTATAAATAAAGAAGTGTATGTAGAACAACCACCCATTTTTGAAGATCCAAAATACCCAAACCATATTTTCAAACTTTCAAAGGCTTTAATATGGTTTGAAAAAGGCTCCTAGAGTTTGGTATGAAAGGTTGTCTACTTTTTTAATTGAAAAAAAGGAAAGGTGAACACTACACTCTTCATTAAAAAAAGGCAAGGACATTTTAGTAGTCCAAATTTATATTGATGATATCATCTTCGGTTCTACTAATGAGCTTCTTTGCCAAAATTTTGCTAAGTTGATGCAATGTGAATTTGAGATAAGCATGATATGGGAGCTTTCATTATTTTTGGGGCTCAAAATCAAACAAAGGAAGGATGACATCTTCATCAATCAAGCTAAGTACATCAAGGACATGCTCAAGAAGTTTGTCTTGGAGAATTTGAAACCTCAAGCCACACCAATGAGCTCTTCCACAAAGCTTGACAAAGATGAAGAAGGTAAGTGTGTTGATTTAAAGCTTTATCGCTCTATGATTGGATCTTTGCTTTATCTTACCGCAAGTAGACCCAACATTATGTTTTGTGTTTGCTTGTATGCTAGATTTCGAGCTAGTCCTAGAGAATCACACCTTATAGCCATTAAGAGAATCTTTAGATACCTTAGAGACACACCTTATTTAGGTCTATAATTGACATGGAGATTTCAATTCAACTTTAATTAAGATTTCAATATATATATATTAATTTAAATTGAATTATATAATTTTTTATATATTAAAAGAGTCATAATTACAATAATTATTTTCTTTTAATATTTATTCAATAGTTAAATTATATGTATATATATATATCAAATATATATTAATTTAACTAAATTCGTGTACAACAAATTTATACATATATACTTCATTTAATATATGCTCATTTCAACCATGGGTGTAACCTTGTACGTTCATTAACGTTATTAGTAAATATTAGAACATTTCTAATATTACAAACAATGAGTGAAATCTAGCAATATGTCATTGTCATCTAAGTTACAGGAAATCATGATTCGACATAACTTTTTCGTGATTAACTCTTTTCATGTATTACATCCTTTTGTCCTCTATATCTAGTTTAGACACAAGTCATGGAACAGTCACACTTGTATAGTTCATCTTATATTTCTTGATATCTTGATTAGACTATTATAAACGAATAACTATGATATCTCATATCAACTTATTCGAGCATGGTCATGTATTTCTAGTCTCACTCAATCAAGCGACCTACGATATTACTCTTATTATGTATGAGGGACAAATCCTATCTTGATCAACCATATCCCACTACATAGATTGTGATATATTCAATATCAGTCTTTATAGAGTAGTCAGTTACGATACATGTTTGACTGTATCAAAATATGTCACTCACGATGTTGAAATAATGATGATCTCAAGTATGAGGATCATACATATAGTTATCACTATGAGCAATGTTGTGACTGTCACATAATAATCCAAGAAACATGCTCATACTGGGTCAGTCCAGTATGTCGTTCTCTAAAACATAATTATATATTGATTTTGACATCTCCATGTCAATGAAAACACTTTGTCATCAATCAACTACACATTAGTCTTAATGCATTATTGTTGTTCATTCCCACAATAATACTCAACCAAGAACATTTAAGAATAATCATATTATTCTAAGGACTTTATTATAATTCAGTTTATTTATGCACGCATAATTGTAACTGAAAATAATAATGGCAATGCCTCTTTATGAATAAACAAGGTAAAAACAAATGTCATTTACAATCATCTTATGATTGTTCATTGGGCATACTCTAACAATCAATATGCCCTAGAAGCTACCGATACCTTTTTTGCTAAACTTACATCCCTGATTCTAGTGAGCAAATCCTGTACCGATACGGTATTCCCGTATCAATACATCCTTCATTTTACACTAAGACCGTACCGATACGCTACCTTGCGTATCGATATGCCCATGTATTTTGTACACAACGACTTTTTCGTTTTTGAGATATGTACCGATACGGCTCTTCGCGTACCGATACGGTTGGTTGCAGAAGTGCATTTATGGTGGGAAAAAGAGAGCCCAACGGCTATATTGATGATGCCAACCACCTAAACGGTTAGAATTCAATGAGAGAGTATAAAAGCAAGCATCCAAAGTTACAACAAGAACTAATGATCAAGTGAAAAACAATCAAGCAAAAATCCAACCACTTCGAGCCTTATAGAGTCAATTCTTTGTACCCACTTGTGTAATTCTATTGTATCCATTTTCTTTCCAGTTGGATTGAGTGAACTTGTAATTGGGGCAAAATATCTACCTTTGAGAGGTTGATTTCTATTTGTCATCTTTCTCTGTAAAAGAGTGGGTCTTGATTAAGCTTTGGGTAGAAAACTTAATCGTTTTGTAAGGTTTCCTCCTAATCCGAGAAAAGGGGAATAATTTCTAGTGAAATTGGTTCAAAATCCTTAGTGGGAGCTAAGGTAGTGGATGTAGAGCTTGTTCGAAGCTTGAACCACTCTAAATCTCTCGTGCTTCATTTTTTATTTACCAATTTCCTCCCTCCAATTTTTAAAAGCCAATTCACCCCCTCTTGGCCATTTGTACATCGATTGATCAACACAACAGTAATCTTGCTGATCTTCCTTGCTCTGGACCCTCGAATTGAATTTGGATACGTTATTTGTGTTTGTGGATAGTTTCTCATGACGCTCGGCTTTGATTTGCGGTTCTCGATGGTCTTTCAATAGTTTAATCCTCTTTTGTAGTTCGTTTGCCGATGCAATCAAATTTGTTCGTACTATTTTTCGTTCGAGTCTTTTAGTTGGGTCTTTAACCTTTTCCATATATGGTCCTTGTATGATCTAGAGTGGCTATGTATGGTCCTTGTATGATCTAGAGTAACTAGTTTTTTACGTCAATGTTATAAAAAAATATTCAAATATCAATTTAATTATTTTTTGCATCAATTTAATAATTTTAAATATTTTTTCTTTTTAATAAAACTAACTGATTCTATTAAAAAAAACCCAACAGATAAATCTCAAAATGCAAATCAACACCATATTTCCTGTAAACAAAAATCTCAGTTTAATTAGTTTATATATGCGTGGAAAAGTTTGGTCAATGGTTGAAAACTTGAAAGATGTCATTGACAATGAAAGTCGCAGCTGGAGCCTGGAAAGCTCCCTCTTTCTTTTTTTATTTATATAAATAATATTTTAAAAATAGTGGTTTTTAAGAATGATCAGATTGTCCCATGTGAAGTGTACCTTCAAGTCAACCTGATAAATTAAACAAGCCAACAGCCGTTAACTGCTCAATTTTAAATTCGATAATTCAATATTTTAAAATTTAATATTAGGTTTTGTTTCACATTAATCCTCAAGTTATAATATAAGTTTTAAATTGATTACTATACTTCAAGACATTCCAACTGAATCCCTTAATCTATTAGCATCGTACCAATCAAGTCTTTTTGTCCGTTTTGTTATTATAGTTTAACATTAAATGTCACATCAAATATGACTTGAAGTAGAAAACAACAAGTCTTTCAGTGAAAAAGCGGATAATATTCATCCTATGAGACACGAGTTCAAATTGATCTGTCTACAAGGTATATGCATATTGTCAAAATGTTAAGAATATGTATAAACAGATACTACTTTATAACCACCTTTAGACTATTCAAAAAAATATAACTTGAAGTATATTTAAAATGCTTAATAGGCAAATAGATACCCAAACTATGCTCTTTTTTCCAGTTAGGTGCCCAAACTATTTTTGGGCCAAATAGGTGCCTAATATTTCATTCCGTGACCCATTTAAGGTTTTCCGTTAATTCTCATGTTAAAAGAGATGTGCCATCTCCTGAAAATTTCAAAATTATATTAAAAATAAATAAAATTAATAAAATAAAATAAAATAAAAATATATCAAGAAAATTTTAAATATTCCCAAAATAATCTTCAAATCCCTAAACCCCAAATCCAACCACTCTCGTCGATGTTGGCCGTGTTGCCAGTGACGGAACGAAGCGTCCTCCTCTCGCTGAACAACCCACACGATGTTCGTCGTCCGTCATGTCATCATCTGTCTCGAATCATTCGAAGGAACCATTCGACAATTTCGGTGTTTCGCACGGCGTCGATCAATTTTTGGTGATAGAGTGGGGGGGGGATTGGTTGTGATGGTCCGACGACCAATGTGGTGGGAAGCGGTGTGCCAATCGGCAGTGAAATCGGCTCAAATCGGGATTTAGGTTTTTGGGAGTTAGGGATTTTGAAATTTTGGGGCTATTTTGTGAAATCTAGAAAATTTAGAGTTTTTTTTAAATTAAGTAATTTTATTTATTTTTAATATAATTTTAAAATTTTCAGGAGATGGCGCGTGTCCTTTAACAGTGAGAATTAACGGAGAACTTTAAATGAGTCACAGAATGAAACATTAGGCATCTATTTGGCCCAAAAAATAGTTTGGGCGTCTAACTAGAAAAAATGGAAAAATTTGGGCACCTATTTAACGGTTAAGCCTATTAAAAACATAATGATCGAATTATAAACATGTTTTTACGTATTGTATGGACACAGAATGAAATTGACGTGTTATTAAATATATCACCCCTAAAATTTAATACTAACCTCTAAACCCAAAATTCTAAAAATTATCTTTGAATTTTAAACCTATAAATCTAAAGTCTAAATTGAATACATAAACCCTAAAATTAAGATGCTTGTGGAAACAAAAAGTTTATACTGCTAGTGCATGAGATGTTTTTCTTTTTTTTTTTGAACAATTCCTACTTAAGGAGAGGAGAGAAGAAAATTTACTCCTAATGAGTCTAAAAATCACGACCTAGAAAAATATTTTTCTTTCCAAATATATAGACATTATTTTTAACACATTAGATCAAGCTGGCCATGTAAGAAATGCACATATGTTTATAATTTAATTTGTATGTTTAAATGTGTTTTACGTTATATCTGAATTCGCATCCTAAACAACAAGTTAGAATACATCTAAACTAATATCGAGAATTGAAAGCAACATTTGGATCTTTCAAAAGCTCTCTTTCTTCCCACGAAGAGGAGACATAAAAAAGGGGGGAAAGAAACATATTCTATAGAAGTTCCAAGCATTTTCGTTCACACATATCTAAAGACGGAACCATAACTTTATATTAAGGGACAAATTTATAAAATTCAAGGAATGATAAATTTATAACATTTTAGGAGGTGAAAATATATTTTTAAAAGAAAATATATAGAAAATTTTTAATTTTTTTTAAATCATATAAAAATTTTAAATTTTCTAGGTCCATCACAACAGGCATCCCCTCATATAAAATATGATACAAAAGGGACAAATCTCTATCGACTGTCATCAACAAAACAAACACAACAAATGGTTTGTTTTTATATCTGTCGAGCCTTTAAATCATCATCTCGGATCATGTGTGATACGCACTAGTCGATATTATTTGCTACATAAATTTAAAAACAAATCTCCTGCACTTCTTTCATTACCACCATTATATATACTATAATTCATCATTTTCTGTGATGACACATCAAATTCAGTAGCTGAAGTAGGATTTTGAATTTCATAAAACAGTTGGACCGAACTCCTTTTTTCTATTATAAATAAGATCTAAAGATTTGTATATTTGATAATTGATAATGTTTACAATTGACCTATATATCAGCTTACAAATGAATATACAAGGAAGAGAAATCAAATATTAAATACAAATCAAATATTTAAATACAAGATAAGATTGAGATAGAGATATGATAAGATAGGATTTGAATGAGATTTGACTAAGAGTTATCTCATGGATTTGAATGAGATAAAAGTTATCTCATCTTATCTTTATCCTTAACACGCCCCCGCAAGATAGAGGATCCATCGGAGACTCCAATCTTGGACCGAAAATGGATGAAGAGATTACAACCAAGCGGTTTGATGAGCGTGTTCACAATCTGAGCTTTGGAAGGAATGTGTTGAACAAGTAGGGAACCCGCAACAACTAAGTCACGAAAAAAGAAGTAATCAGGGGCAAGATGCTTCATACGAGAATGAAAAACTGGATTTTTGCAAACATATGTGGCACTAAGATTGTCGCAGAAGAGATATGGTGGTTTTGGTAATGCCACGGCAATTTCTTGAAGAAGATGTTGGACCCAAAGCACTTCAGCAGTTGCATTTGCATTTGCCACGACACGATATTCAACTTCTGGGAGGAACGAGAAACAGTTTTTTGATGAGCTGACTTCCAAGAAATAAGATTAAACCCAAGATAAATAGCATATCCAGTAATAGATCGGCCGTCCGTAGAGGATCCTCCCCATCCCGCATTGGTAAAGGCGGTAAGATGAATGGAAGATGCCAAACGAAAAAGAATGTCATGGCATAATGTTCCTTTGAGATAACGTAGGATGCTTTTAGCTGCTGTCCAATGTGCAAGTGAAAGACTATGCTGTATTGCGACAGACGATTCACGGTAAAAGAAATATTCGGACGAGTAAGTATGAGATACTGAAGAAGACCAAGTAGTCAACAAAATCTAAAAACATCAAGTGTCGTGGATGGCTCCAGCGGGTGTAGCTTGTTGGAAGAGGACATAGGTGTTGAAATTGCCTTGGAATTTTCCATCTAAAACTGAGTCAAGATGTCAGAGATATATTGCGCTTGAGATAAAAACAACCCAATAGGAGTAGAAATAGCCTCAATGCCAAAAAAATGGTTGAGCAAGCCCATATCCTTCAAAGCAAACTTCGTAGATAATATGTTGGTGAAATGAGCAATAAAATTAGTGTTATTACCAGTAAGCACAATATCATCCACGTAGGCTAGAACGTTTAAAATAACTCCATTTGCATTATAGATGAAGGGAGAAACATCAGCCTTTGATTTCGTAAAACCAAAGTGAATGAGAAATTGAGAGAGTTCAACATACCATGCCATCGGGGTTTGCTTGAGTCCACACAAGGCTTTACGCAACCGAAAAATATAAGATGGGTGAGTAGAAGCAACATACCCTGGAGGTTGTTCTAGATAGACTTCCTCATGTAAGGTGTCATTTAAGAAGTCATTATTAATGTCAAGTTTCTTGATGGACCATGCATGATGGAGGGCAAGAGTGAAAATAATACGCACCGTAACAGGTTTCATCACAAGACTAAAAGTCTCAAAGTAGTCACGACCAGCTTCTTGAGAATACCCTTTCGTTACCAGTCGAGCCTTGTATCGATCAATAGAGCCATCAGCACACCGTTTCATACAGAATACCTATTTGCACCCTACAACAAATTGTGTAGACCTTGGAACACGATCACATGGTTGGTTGCATAGCAAGGCATTAAACTCATCATCAATGGCTTGTCTCCGTAGTGGGTCTTTGAGAGCTTGAGTAACAGTCTTTGGCTTTATTGTGGAAGGCAAAGGATGATATGCAGTAGCATTAACAAATGAAGAACCAAAGTACCTCAGATTTGGCCAGAGAATCCACTATTGTGGAGGATCATGTCGTGGCATGTCATGGGAGACAACTTGCTATGGCAAGTCAGGGGCGACATCTTGCTATGACAGATCAACCAAGGGAACTAGTGTGGCAATGGAATCATCAGGTTGCCGTGGCAGGTTACCCAAGGGAACTAGTGTGGCCTTAGAATCATCAAGTTTTCGTGGCATATTACACAATGAAGCATCAGGTTGTCGTGGCATAGGAGGCAATAAAGCATTAGATTGTCGTGGCATAGTAGGCAATGAAGCATCTCGTTGCAGGGGCATATTAGGCAATGAAGCATCAGGTTTCTGTGGCATATTAGACAATGAAGCATCAGGTTGTCGTGGCATAGGAGGTAATGAAGTATTAGGTTATCGTGACATAGTAGGCAGTGAAGCATCCGATTACCGTGGCACAGGGAAGATATGTCGTGTAGCAAAAAGGAAGATGTGAGGAACAAACCAAACACTACGAGAAACATAGATTTTGTTAGTGGTCGACTTCAGGCATTTATAAGTAGACTGCGTCACAGAGTATCTAAGTAAAAAACATTTAGTGGATCATGGTTCAAGTTTATGTGTCGTGTATGGTCTTAGCCAAGGAAAACACAAGCATCCGAATGGTTGAAGCTTGTCATAGTTCGGTGCTTGTTGATGAAGGAAAAGATAAGGTGATATATTACCCAGTATCGGCGTTGGAATATGATTAATAAGATAAGCAGCTGTCTGTAAAGCATGAGGGCAATACTTTCTTGGAAGGGGTGCAAAGTGAAGTAGAGAAGGTCTAGTCTTCATTATGTGACGATGTCTCTGTTCAGCAGTCCCGTTGTGTTCAGGAGTATGAGGTGGTGAAATAAAGTGGGAAATATCGCCTAAATTCAAAATGGGCAAGAGCTTAACAAACTCACCTCCATTATCAGAGAATAGAGACACAATGGTCTGATGAAAAAGCTTTCAGCAAACCTTTTAAACTTAGGAAATATTGCCGCAACATCAGATTTCTTCTTCATCGGGTATAGCCAGATATACTTGGTAAAATGATCAACAAACACTACATAGTATGAATATCCATCATAAGATACATTTTTAGTGCTCCAAACATCAAAGTAAAGCAATTCAAGAGGACAAGAGCTAGACATAGTATTTTGACCAAATGGTAGTTTATGACTCTCATTAATAAGACATGAAATACAATGATAGTTCGTCAAACTAGTTGGGTCATAAGATATATTACAAGTGCGTAATATAGAGGCTAAGACTTTATTGGATGGATGACCAAACTTGTGATACAGCTAATGCACGAACAAGCAATTGACTGAGTTGACTTGGGGATAAAAGGATCGCGGAGCATAGTAGACACCACCAATTTTATTACCTCAAAGAAGGGGAATTCCTGTGAGTCGATCCTTAACAAGAAAAAAAGAGTCAAAGAATTCAACAGACACATGATTAGTCTGACATAATTTAGAAACTGACACCAAATTTGTATTTAACTAAGGAACACATAAGACATTTATGAGAGAAAGGGGCTTGGTAGCCATGGGAACAATGCATATGAGATATAGGTAGAGAGTTACTATTACCCAGATGAACTGTATCAGGACCATCATAAGGGGAGATATCCTGAAGAGATGCAATGGTCATTGTGGTGTGATGAGAGGCACCACTATCAAACATCCAAGGAGCTAGATCAGATGATGAAAGATCAATAGCAATGTTAACAACCGGTGAATCAGACGATGGCTGCTGATAAAAGTTATTGTTGTGAAGGAACCAAACAAGCTTACGACAATCTCGAACAAGCTTACGACAATCTAGAACAACATGCCCTAGCAAATTACAAAACTTGCACACAACATCTTGTCGTCTAGAATGACTAGATTGAGGAACAGGACTACGACCACCACCAGAAAATGAATGGCCAATGTGACCACCCTCCACTCAAGAACAGTTGGTGGAATAACCATGATTTGAATTAGCCGGCTGCGCAGAATATGTCGTGCCAAGAGGTGTAGCTTGGTCAGACTCTTGTAGGAGTCTCTCATGATTAGTTAAGATCTCAGACAACTCAAGCATGGATGTCGATGTGTTACGTACACGAAGGGAAGCAACAATTGGATGATAACCATCACCCAGTTGATTGACAATAGAAATCAAGAGATCTGCATCGAAGATAAGACGGTTTACCAAGGCAAGATCAGAGGCAATATCCTGCAAGTCTTTCATGTATTCAGAGATAGACCTAGAATCATGCAGATTGCGAGCCAATTTGGACTTGAGAGCAATGATGCAACCGGGAGATGCTCGAACGTAACTTTCAACTAGAGTATCCCATAGTTGAACTTGATCATCACAACTACCAAGAAAAGCACTGATAAGAATTTGATTCTGTTGATACCATCATAGATATTCAGGATTAGTAACTATTGTCGCGGCATCGGTAAACTTAGATGGGGAAGGCTGTAAACCATCAATATAACCAAGTAGCCCAAAACCAATGAGAGTAGCCTCCACTTGGCGACACCAAACAGGAAAGTTGGCAGACGTAAGTTTGATTGGGAAGTTGGCTGGTGCACTAAGATGCACAAGATTATTGGAAGTAGAAAACGGAGCCATACAAGGAAATCTGGTTTAAAGAAGAGGGAAAATGAGTAGAAAAATTCTACTTGGCTCTGATTACCATGTAAGGATTTGTATATTTGATAATTGATAATGTTTACAGTTGACCTATATACATGCTTACAAATGAATATACAAGGATAAGGGAAATTAAATATTAAATATAAATCAAATATTTAAATACAAGATAAGCTTGAGATAGAGATAGGATAAGATAGGATTTGAATGAGATTTGACTAAGAGTTATCTCATGGATTTGAATGAGATAAAAGTTATCTCATCTTTATCCTTAACATAAGATATATAATACAACATAATTATAATCTTATATCAATTTCTAACAAATGAGGTGTTAAGTCTCTTATTTCAGAAGCTCGAATATTGAGATTGTAGATGAAACAAATTTGATTGGAAAAGTTATCCTGTAATATATTTCTACAATACATAATTTGAATTATTTGACAAATGAATCGAGTGCTTATGATCATACCCATGAAAACGAAGAAAACAAGGAGGTTTGATAGAGTCTTATATTAATGAAAGTAGCTCGCTAGGCATCTAGATTGTAGTTGGTAATTGGGTGGAAAATGATTCAAGGAATATATCACAATAAAGGGTGGTAGGGGAGGGAAGTCACATGCACGACGATGCAAGCGTGGGCTTGCTAGACTTTTTGGTTAATTAGAGTCAAAACTCGCAACAGAAAGCAAAAGAAAAAAATGAATCTAAATCAACATTTAAGTCAAAGCGGTGCTCATATAGCTTAGCTAAAGCATTAGTGGAAAAGAAAAATACAGCCATAGGGAGCGGTTAGAGAAGAACCATACCCACTGGACGAGGATTGGTTTAAATTGTAAGCAGTTTGTTATCGTTTATATAGGTCTCGAGTTTAAAGCTTTGTATATGCAAAAAATCTCTATTAAGAGACTCGTCTATCAAAGTCAGATGTGCGATACGAGTCTGTCCGAATGATTCAGGGCAAAATCCTAAATAACCGGAAGGGCAACTAAAAGGGAACCATATTGACCGGTTCTTCGACATAAAATATGATGGCCAGCCAACCACCTTTGCCCACACGTTCAGCCCCCCATCTCGGCCTAGCTCATGTCTATGCCGCCCAACCGAAGGTCAAGACTAGATGCTAGAAAGAAAAGAAATCGTCGCGGCTTGATCACGCACAATTAGTCATTAGATCGACAGCTTGCCCCCGCCTCTGTCTGATCAGATTTAGGTCAACTTACGTTTACATGACGTTTACATGTTATCTTTACTACAAACTAGTCTTAACTAAACATGTAAATGCTATTACAATTTACAAGGACTGCCATTGGTCAAGTTCTAGGCTGGATCCCTCTACTATGCTCGGATTTGAGTTTTAGTCCATATACTTTAATTTGATATAATCTGATCCATCATATTATATAATGTCATTATACAGTCTAAATAGTTCATCGTTTCTTTCTAACCCAATGTGCATACATAGTTTTTTGTGTGTAAAAACAATTTTTGTTTTTTGTGTGTAAACAATTTTTTTTAAAAAAAATTTGTACATTAATATTCTAACAAGAATAGTTACTGTTATTAACTATTTAACTAACTAATGACATATGAAAGTTGAGGATCAAATTATGTTAAATTTCATATTTGAGTATAGTAGAGGGACTAAAACCATGATCGGACCTAATTGTAATATTATATTGAAGTGCCTGCATCTAAATTTAATTTTTTTTTCGACCATTATGTTCAAGTACAAAGTAGCATTTGTGTTCGGTACGAGATCTTGATAAACTCACGCACATCTGCAGACTACACTGTTTGAGTCTGAATTACCTAGATAAAACACATCACCCTTTATCACTGGAACCATTTCTTGAATTTATCGAATTATTTAAACATCTTTAAGAAATGATATTTACCGGATTCGAAATTCAGAAATAGACGATGTAACATGTTTTGGTGGTGGGTTTCCGTGTGAAACTCATCAAAAGCGATGGAAAGTGACAAAGAGATGCTTCATACTTCTTTACCATTTTCTTTTCTTTTCTAGGGAAGCTTAATTCAGTTGTCATTTTCTAATTGCAAATGGGAAAGGGAGGCTGACTTTAATTCTATATCTCAAAAGTCAGGCTATCGGCTTTGCTTGCCCTCCCGTGGGACCAAACTAGAAGGGCTTAGCTAATCAAAAGGGCCAATCTCCTCTTAGGAACTTTGAAAAGGGAGCGACCTCAAAAAGCCTGGCGTCTCCCGGTTTCTACTTGCAAGCTTTCTAGACTTTGAAGACCCTCTCCCCATTTTCCCTCTTGACTTGTATATACCCTCCAAAAAGCATTAATTTCCATTTTGGGTGAACATAATAGAGAGAACAAGGTAAAAGAAATATACATTTTTTTTTTATAGACGAGACCTTAACTCAATGGTAGGATTATAGTTCTCCAAACTTCGAGATTTTAGATTCAAATCATACCATACATTAATATCATGAGTATTTTTTATATGTAGTATGTGTAAAAAAAATTGCAAGCTTGCATGTTTACTCTTTAAAAATAAACATCTAAATCTCTAACCCTAAACTCTAAATTCTAACCCATACACAATAAATCGGTAACACCCTCTTCCCTGCCAGTAGAGAATCGGGTCAGAAAGTGTTACCGGAAGACATATTCGAAGATCGAGAGCTCAATCGGAGTTCAAAACTTATTCGAAATGCCTTATTAACCTCTTTTAAGACTTAACAAACCTATCTATCAGCAACTTACTCGATTTGGGTCAATTTTAAACTTTTGTAAACTTAGGGACCAAAATGTGAATTTTACAAGTTCAGGGTCTTTATTAGAATTTTTTTTTTACTAACCTTCAATTGAACTTATCAATTATTAGCCGGTGAAATTCCATTAGTATCGGAGGACATTTACCTATCCAATTAGACCATTTAACTATTTAAAACTGTAGTTTAAGTCTTTTAACATAATTGACTACCACGTATCGATACACTTGTTGGGAAACGCCGGTACATCCCATGGCGCAGCGGAAAAATTATCTAGTGTAATCCACGAGTGATCCATGTACAAGGGACGAATTCGGGTGATAAAGGATGAAAAACATTACCTCAACCAATCTGGAATTCTGCAGCGAGTATAGGGGAATCTGAGTCGTCACAACAGCGTTCCGACCTCTACGCAGTCCACCCAAATAAAACGAACATTTTTTCTCTTATCTAACTGTTAGAGATGATTTTCGAAAAAGGCATATTTTGGCTGCTAGACCTTATGCCTTTATATAGCATTCAAAAACCTAATTCTAATTAAATTCGGATTCTTTAAATATACAATATATTTAACCGAATATAATTAAATATGTAGAATCTGATTCTACTTTGATTAGGTTTCTTTTAGAGATATATATAGTATTTGATAATTACAATAACTTATCAAATATTAACATATGTATAAAACTGAAATTATCCATTATATAACAATTTTGGTTTCTTACTAATTACGTGTACAACAATTTTGTACACATACTATCTAGTCGATATTTGTTCGTTTCAATCATAGGCTGTGACCCTTGTAGGTTCATGTAACATTAGCACTAATATCCAGAAAATTCTAATATTACAAGAAATGAGTGGCATCTAGCAATACATCATTGCTACCTAAGTTACATGAAATCGTGGTTCAATTTAACCTTTTTCTGTGATTAACTTCTTTTGTGTATTTCATCATTTTGTCTTCATATCTAGATCGGACACAAGTCATGAATTAGTCACACTTGTATAGTCCATCTAATGTTTCTTGATATCTTGAGTAGACTATTATAAACGAATAACTATGATATCCCATGTCAATTCATTCGAGCATGGCCATGCATTTTCTAGTCTCACTCAATCAAGTGGCTTATGATATTACTTCTATTATGTAAGAAGGAAAAATCCTATCTTGATCAACCATATTTCGCTACATGGATTGTGACATATCCAATATCGGTCTTTATAGTGTAGTCAATTACGACATACGTTTGACCGTATCAAAATATGTCACCCACGATGTTGAAATAATGATAAATTCAAGTCTGAGGATCATACATGCACCATGACCAATGTTGTGACTGTCACATAATAATCCAAGAAACATACTCATAGCGGGCCAATCCAGTATGTCGTTCCCTAACACATACTTATGTATTGATTTTGACATCTCCATGCCAATGACAATACTTTGTCATCAATCAACTACATATTAGTCTTAATACATTATTGTTGTCCAAGCCCAAAATAATTATCGACTAAGGACATTCAAGAATAACTATATTATTCTAAGGACTTTATTATAATTCAGTTTATTTATAGATACACAGAAAAAGACTGAAATAATAATAATAATGGTTTCTTATTAATAAACAAGATAAAATAAGTATGTCTTTTACAACCATCTCATAATTGGTCTTTGGGCATACTCCAACAATCTTCCACTAGCACTAAAACCAATTACTCATGTATCTAATACCAAAAGACTTAGTGTGACGCTCATGCTTCTAATGTGTCAGAGGCTTTGTCAGTGGATCGGCGATATTGTCATTCGTTGGTACTCTGCATATTTCTACATCCCCTCGATTAATCATTTCACAAATGAGATGGTAACGTCTAAGTATGTTTTTGGATCGTTGGTGAGATCTGGGTTCTTTTACTTGTGTGATGGCTCTGTTGTTGTCACAACGTAGATCTATAGCATTTGATATGCTATGCACAACCCTTAGTTCAGATATGAAATTTTTGATCCAAACAAACTCGTTTGCAACATCGCTTGCTGCAATATACTCAGCTTCTATTGTAGAATCTACTATTGTATCTTGCTTTGAACTTTTCCAGCTTGCAGCACCTTCATTAAGGCAAAACACAAAACTCGATTGCGATCGAGAATCATCATTATCAGTTTGAAAGCTTATGTCAGTATAACCTTGTATACTTAGCTCTTCCTCGCCTCCATACATAAGGAATGTATCCTTAGTTATTCTTAAGTAGTTAAGGATGTTTTTTACTGTAACCCAATGACCTTCACCGGGATCTACTTGGTATCGACTTGTCTTACTTAGTGCATATAATACATTTGGACGTGTACATAACATGGAATACATGATAGATCCAATGGCCAAAGCATATGGTATCTTACTCATGCGTTCTCTCTCTTAAGGCCTTGAAGTACACATTTCCTTCTAGAGCGAAATGTCATATCTTATAGGTAAGAATCCTCTTTTAGATTCTTTCATACTGAATCTTTTTAGTACTTTGTCTATGTATGTATTTTGACTTAGTTCTAGGAGTCGTCTTGATCTATCTCTATAGATCTTGACTCATATTATATAGGTTGCTTCACCCAAGTCTTTCATAGAAAAACAATTTTCTAACCAAATCTTTGCAGACTGTAAGGTAGGTATGTCATTTCCTATTATTAGTATGTCATCCACATACAATACCAAAGATGTGACAGTGCTCCCACTAGTTTTCTTGAAAACACATGGCTCGTCTTCATTTTTAATAAAACCAAATTCTTTGATTGCCTCATTAAAACAAAGATTCCAACTTTGAGAAGCTTGCTTCAGTCCATAAATGGATATTTGTAGTTTGCATACCTTTTGGGCATCTTTTGGATTGACAAAACCCTCAGGTTGTGTCATGTACACATCCTCATCCAATTTTACATTAAGGAAAGTGGTTTTGACATCCATTTGCCAGATTTCAGAATCATAATATGCAACTACTACAAGCAATATCCTAATGGATTTAAACATAGCAGCGGGAGAAATGGTTTTATCATAGTCTATACCATGAATTTGACGAAATCCCTTAGTGACCAATCGCCCTTTGTATGTTTGTATATTGCCATCCATGTCGATTTTCTTTTTGAAAACCCATTTGCACCCTATGGGCTTAATTCCTTCGGGTGGATCAACCAAAGTCCATACTTGGTTTTCTAACATGGAATCCATCTCGGATTTCATGGCTTCTAGCAATTTCTCAGAGTCTATGCTCTCCACTACTTCCTGATAAGTCCTAGGCTCATCTTGGTCCATGGGAATAACATATTCATGCAATGTGACAATAAATCCATATCTTTCAGGCGCATTGTGTTCTCTCATAGACTTTCGTAGTGGTTGTGTTTCAAGAACGATTGGATGTTCTCAACTATTTGTGGAACTTGTTGTTGTTCAATCTCTGGTTCAGTGATCTGTGGTTGATCTTGAATTTCCTCAATTCTCTCACTTCCTTTTTTGAAAATAAATTCTCTTTCGAGGAAGACTTCCGTTCCAGTAACAAACTCTTTGTTCTCAGGTGGATTGAAGAAATAATATCCTTTAGTTTCTTTAGGATATCCTACAAAATTACACTTGTGAGATTTGGGTTCGAGTTTTGCAGACATCTGATGTTTAACATAAATTTTGCATCCCCAAATTTTCATAAGATACATACTAGGACAATTCGCAGTCCATATCTCATATAGTGTCTTTTGAATTGATTTAGACGGAACACGATTTAGTGTGAAAGCAACTGTTTCTAACGTATGTCCCCAAAAAAAAGTTGGAAGATCATCATGACTCATCATTGATCGAACCATGTCTAAAAACGTTTGATTTATTCTTTTAGAGACTCTATAGTGTTGTGGAGTACTTGGAGGTGTAAGTTGTGAAACAATCCCACATCCTTTAAGAAGTTCATCAAACTCTAGGCTTAAGTATTCTCCTCCTCAATCTGATCGAAGAGATTTGATACTCTTTCCTAGTTGGTTTTGTACTTTATTCTTAAATTCCTTGAACTTTTCAAGGGCTTCAGATTTATGATACATTAGGTAAACATACTCATATCTACTGAAGTCGTCAGTGAAAGTAATGAAGTATTGAAACCCTCCTCTTTATTGTGTATTCATTGGTCCACATACATCACTATGTATTAGACCTAATAAATCACTTGCTCGCTCATTTTTACCGTCAAACGGTGATTTGGTCATTTTTCCCATTAAGCAAGGTTCACATATATCAAAATGTTCGAAAATAAAAGAATCCAAAAATCCACCTTTATGAAGTTTTGATACGTGTTTCTCACTTATATGACCCAAGCGACAATGCCAGAGATAAGTTTGATTAGAGTCCTTTGTTTTTGATCTTTTCGTATTTATGTTATATATGAATTTATCTTGATCTAAGATATAGAGGCCATTGATTAATTGAGACGTACCATAAAAACATTATTGAGGGAAAAACAAGTCCACTAGGTAACAAAGTGTATGTTCCTATAGCTAATGCAGCAACTCTTGCTCCATTCCCCACTCATAGGTCCACATCTCCTTTTGCCAATTTCTACTCCTTTTTAGTCCCTGTACAGAAGTACAAATGTGAGAACCACAACCGGTATCTAATACCCAAGAAGTAGATGTTGATATATTAATATCAATAACATAAATACCTGATCCAGACTGTCCATTCTCTCTTGCCTTCTTGATGTCCTCAAGATAGACAGGGCAATTTCTTTTCCAATGTCCAGTATTGTTGCAATAGAAACATTTTCCTTCTTTTGCAACTCCTCCTTTGGGTTTCAATGCAACATTTCCTTTGTTGGGCTTTGGCTTTGCCATTGTATTGGGCTTTCATTTTCTGTTATTCTTTCAGACCATCAGAATAGGTTTGTAGCTAATATTTTTCATGTTGTTCTTAACAGACCAAGCAACTGGGGCAACGATTTGTTAATTTCATTCATATTGAAATTAAGAACAAGCTGATTAAAATTATCCGACAACAATTGCAAGATAACATCAGTAGCCAATTCAACACTTAGAGGGAAGCCAAAATTTTCAAGGGTTTGAATACACCCTATCATTTTGAGAACATGAGTTCCCTCTAGATTTCCCTCAACCATCTTGCACCGAAACAAAGCTTTAGTCTCATACCTCTTTTGAAGAGCTTTACCCTCATATAATTCCTTGAGACTTTTAACCATCTCATAGGGAACCACGTCCCTATGTTGCTTCTGAGGCTTAGGGGTCATGGTCGCAAGAATCAAGCAACTGACATCTACCATGTCACTTGAGTATTTTTCAAAAGCTTCCAATTCATCTTTAGAGGCATCATCTGCTGGCTTTTTAGGGACAGGTTCTTCGATGACTATTAGTTTCCGTTCTTGTTTGAGGATAATCTTCAAATTACGGAAGCAGTCAAGAAAGTTCAAGCCATTTAATTTGTCTTCCTCAAGGACGGATCGCAATAATAATGTGTTTGAATTTGCCATAATAAATCTACAACGATAAAATATATTTTATAAGTACATTTTTAGCATGTTTATAAAGTAATAACATTCCCATAATTAAAAACCCTCAAAACTGAAAAAAAAACTTGCTAAAAGTATTTCTAGTGGGTAAAGATCCATATTTCATTTCATTCTAAGTCAGCTTTGGCTTTACTCCGAGAATTTAATTATTTAGGTAAGCAACACTTGCTAATTACACCTCATGCAATCCCTATATTTGATGAACAACTACTTGTCCTAAACATAAGTTCATATGGTCTAATAGAAAAAACAATAATGAACAGTGCACCAGGTAGGTAACTTATGAAAAGAGAGGTGGTGTACTGGGCACGCTTAAATACCAAGTCTTTCAAAGAACCAATCCTAGACATGCACTTTCGTATTGTTTTTCAATCACTAAAGTTCTTGAACAATCATTAGTCTTTAGGCTTCTAATCTTATTAGAACAACTTAGTTTAACCAATATTACTACCAGTGAATATCACTTGTTTATTCTTCGCGTTTAACCAAGATAAATCTAATTATTTTACTTTGGCAAAACCTACATAGTACCAACCGAGGTTTTAACGATGGCTAATATTGGATGACTAATTTTAATTAAATATGGAGGGTTTTGTTATATTAATCTCACCATTCTATTATGATCTAATCAGTTATCATCGTGCTAAAAAAACATACATTGTATCACATACATGTAAAGTAATAAATATAAATGCAATGGTTATAGCCCTTAAAACTAAGGTGGCCCATCCCAAGCCAATGGGAGAACCAAAATTACTAAAGGTAGAACTTGCTTCTCAAGCACCTAATCCACCTTTGATCAGCCCATCAGTCTGCTCCTTTGGTCCACGCTTTCTCCGCAAATATTACAATTTTTTAGAAACTCGTTTACATACGATGGAGTAAGATGAGAAGAGAATTACAATAAAAGAAAGAAAAGCACGACACGCAGACCGTATTTATACAAAACCAAAGTAAATAGGCTATTGGGCTATAACCATGTATTTCAAACACCGTGCATATCAAACATAATAACGACACGGTTTAATATTGAGGTCTTATGAGATTGTTCCTACGCATGGGTCAAAGGGCAAAGCCCCTTGCGGGGGTTTTAAGGGGGCGGAACCCCTTGCGGGGGTCCGGCGGCCTTGGCGGGGAAATTTTTAAAGATCATCATCTTAATTTCTGTGTAAAAACCTCACGATTTGATAACTTTTATCAACATTATCGCGTTTTATAGGATTTTAAAATCCACGAGGTTTTTACTTGAACAACTCTCTGTTATTTTCCCCGCATGTGATCCATAGACTAACTATTAGTCTAAAATATAATTATCACCCACGTATGTTAATGCTTAACATCTAAAACCCAAACAAAATTGTGACTAACTCTTTAATCACTTGGAATAATCAATTTAATTTATTCAGATTAGGCGTGAATCGATCTAAAGCATGAAAATATTATATATTGTCAAAAATCAAATAAACCCTAATCTAATAACATGCATCTCATACAAAAGCATCATCCAAGTATTTAAGTCCAAATCTGTATCATACAAGTGACTCTGATACCACTGTTGGGAAACGTAAGTACACCCCATGACGCAGCAGAAAAATTATCCGGTGTAATCCACTAGTGATCCATGTACAAGGGACGAATTCGGGGTGATAAATGATGAAAAATATTACCTCAACCAATCTGGAATTCTGCAGCGATTATAGGAGAATCCAAATCGAATCTGAGTCATCACAGCAGCGTTACGACCTCTACGCAGTCCACCTAAATAAAACGAACAATTTTTCTCTTCTCTAACTATTAGATATGATTTTCGAAAAAGGCATATTTTGGCTCCTAGACCTTATGCCTTTATATAGCATTCAAAAACCTAATTCTAATTAAATTTGGATTCTTTAAATATACAATATATTTAACAAAATATAATTAAATATGTAGAATCTGATTCTACTTTAATTAGGTTTCTTTTAGATATATATAGTATTTGATAATTGCAATAACTTATCACATATTAACATATGTATAAAACCGAAATTATCCATTATATAACAATTTTGGTTTCTTACTAATTACGTGTACAACAATTTTGTACACATGCTATCTAGTCGATATTTGTTCATTTCAATCATAGGGTGTGACCCTTGTAGGTTCATGTAACGTTAGCAGTAATATCCAGAACAATTCTTACTAACACCAATTGTCAATCCACGGCAACGGCGCCAAAAACTTGTTGCGCGTATTCAGTGCTTCGCAATTTGTGCAAGTATACACGTTGCAAGTAATAAAGTGATATGATAAGTATCAAGTATAGTCTCCACAGAGATTGGATTGGGCCAATTTGCTTAAGTTATTACACTGCAAAAGCAATAATATTGAAGATGATGAATACCAAGTAAAATAAACTAAACAAATAAAGAAAATAGAAAAGAGTAATCGGTAAGAGAGTAGCCGGGTTATCATGAGTCGTGGTTTGATAATTGAATGGACTGTCGTGGTAATTGAGTGCTAGAGTCGCTCATATTGCTTCAACAATTGAATCCAGACAAATTGTTGGGGCAATTCAGCGACAACCTGGGCAGTTCTGCAATTGCATAGACAGGTTTGTGAATTCTTGGGCAAGTTTGCGATTGCTGGGGCAATTGGGCGACAACCTTCAAAGTTCGGCGAAGCGTTCTTCTATGGTTTCTCGTTATCCCTAACTCAAAGCGTTGTTAATTGTGCATGCCTTGATAATACATCTCTGCGTGAAACAATGGTGGACAACAACCTATCTTGCGCTTCTTTTAGCCGTTGAAATTCGCAACTTATCCCTAAGTCGAATTAGTCTTCACCATCGATCGATTGTATGAAAACCATGCTCATTCGTTTCTTGAATCTAACTCTCCTGATATTAGATAAATTGATGAATTCACGAGATCCTCTCCCAATTCACTTGCAAACAAAATTAAGAACCAAGAATGAACAAACTTTGAAGTAAAATTGCAAACTCAATACCTAAACAAATCTAATTGTTTCCACAACCACAAAAACACAATAACCCAAGCCAATCAAGTTAATTCATGGCTGGGTTCAAAAGATATACAAAGAATAATCCCCAAACATGAATTTAACCAAAACAAAGAAGAAAAAATCAAAACAGCCCCTAGGGTTTTCTCTCCTAATCGCACATCTCAATCCAACCCTCTCCAAGTTGGCGGCTAGGGCATCTTTATATAGGAGATAGCTAGGTCAAAGTCTTTCTTAAGGAGGAAGCTAAGTTGGAATTAAATAGAATAAAAGAAATAGATCTCTTTTATTGTATATTAATTCCTCCAAAAACTTTTCATAAAACTCTTGGAATTTAATCTCCCTTTGATCTCCAATAACTCCTCATAAATCTGAATTTTAATCTTCATTAAATGCTTCTTGGAAATCCAAATCTTTGGGATTTATCTCTTGATTTTCATGATTATCCCTAATGAAGTGAATTTGTCCCGACATGCTTCAGCAATCTGTTCAGCATGGCATTTTGAAGGCAGCTTCGACTGCTTTGGCAAATCCTTCAGTTTTCTTCCTTAGCTGCCACGGAAATCTCCTACTCGCTTAGGCAATTCGATCATGCACACACAAAAACACACACCAGCAGTACATTTTTCCACAAAATCAACTAACTTATGAAATCAAGCATGACGGTGAAGGAAATCATGAAAACATGAATGAATGCCTAATAATGCAACTAAAATAAGCCTAAGTCTAACAATAATATGAGTAAAAAGAGTCATAAAAATAGTACTTTTGAACACTCATCAGTAAGCCATCACTCATATCGATTAAGGTTGACCAATCTCGACTTCGCTCAAAGGACCCCGTTTCAATACAGCTAAGTCTGTATCAATACGCGTTAACCAAGGTTGACCCATTTTGATACACCCTAAAGTTGTATCGATGCAATTTATTTCCTAGACCTTACTGCCAAGATCCGTATCGATACACCCCTTTTGTGTATCAATACGCTCTATTTTACCAAGTCCAAATATGCAAGGCTGTATCGATACATCTCGACCTGTATCGATACACATGTACTATAATGATAGATTTTATCTGTTTTTCATCAGTTTAAGCCGTTGGACGATGTCCAAATGTAATGAAATTTTACTAGAAAGTTATTAATCTATAACTATAATAGCATACAAAATTTTAGAGCATTTGAATCCATTTACTAAGTTTTTACCTTTTAATGCCTTTAAGCCCATTTTAAATCTCCTTGGACATAGTAACCAATGGATATGCGGGTTCTCATATACGCTACACACATCGGAATAGGCCTTAGCCTTGAGCCGTAGCTCTGGAGTCCCTTACATAATCCAACCTTTTCTCTCCACATATAGGCCGTAGCCTAGACCGTAGTCCAATCCCTTACATAGTGAGCTCAAATAACCCTATGGCAAGCCAATTGTATCCAATGTCCACGAGATTCCAAAGTCACATATCTCATCATAAATCTTACCTTTGTGCCCTTGGGCCATTTCACATCACATAATAAGTATTTGCTTCAAATAGTGTAACATAGCATGTTCATATCAATCTCCACACTTAGCATGTTTCAATTGTCACATATAAGCTTACAAGTGTATTAAAAAAATTGGAAGGACTTACCACACTTACCTCTTGAATCCACATATGTTTGCTCTACTTGAGCCCTTAAACAAAATGTAATTTTAAGCACAAAACAAATGCAACCAAGATGGCACCTAGCCAATCCCATGACACAACTACACTCACCTAATGCTCGGAGGCTTCAAGGTTCTCGAATAATGATCCCTCTGTCGTTGGAAGTGCTCGGTAGTGAAGATGGTGAAGATGGCTTGTCCTCTACCATTTGAGCTAGGTTAAACAATAGGAATCAGTTAGAATCGATAATACAATATCAAAATCAAAATAACGATATCAAAATCAATATCAAAGTTTAAAATAGCTATTAGCTATCAAATTCCATGGATGAAAAAACCTTAGCTTAAGATTAAGCTTAATATAACCATGGATTTCAACAATAGATTGAGGATTCTAGCTTACCCGATTGATAGCAATGATTCGATATCAATAAACCAAAGAAATCTCAAGCTTTGCTACCCTCAACAATGGAGGTGCTTGCTTGAAGGAAGATGAAAATAAGTGTTTGCTTCCTACACAATTAGGTAAGTCTCTCTTTTACTCTTTATTCTTTCTTTTATTTGCCAATGCCTTAAGGTTTCCTTAAAGTGAAGGAAACTAATTCTGATCACCCACGTATGTGTTAATTGTAATTGGGGAGAGGCTAATCGCAAGGTTAGTCCCTCAACTCTCAATTCTCTATACTTGATTCCCAAACTTTCAATTTTTATAATTTAGTCACTATTATAACTTTCATTCCTTACAAAAAGGTCTAACCACATTAATTAAGCCCAATTAACTTCCATTACTTCAAAATTAGATACAAGGGTTGGGCGATTATATCATTCAAGCATAGCCCGTACAAAATTTTCGATCACCGGAACTTAATTCTGACTAAACTAATTTTCGGGGTGTGACAACTCTCCCCTTTAAGAAAATTCATCCTTAAATTTTTACTCTAACTGAAAAGATGACGATTTTCATTTTGCATTATTTCTTTTGGCTCCTACTTGCTTCCTCCACCGAATGACTTCTCTAGAAGACTTTTACTAAGGGCACAGACTTGTTTCGAAGCCTCTTGACTTTTCGTGCAAGGATCTGCACTGGTTCCTCCTTATACGTCAAATCAAATTGAATCTCCATAGACTCTGGCTCGATCACATGAGAAGGATTAGACCGGTACTTCCGCAACATAGACATTTGGAAGACATTATGTATTCGACTTAACTCTTCAGAGAGAGCTAGTCGGTAGGCAACGGGTCCAACTCTCACGATTACCTCAAATGGGCCAATAAAACGAGGACTTAGCTTCCCCTTTTTTCCAAAACGAAGAATCTTCTTTCATGGAGACACCTTAAGAAAGGCTTTCTCGCCAATATCATATTGAATATCTCTCCTTTTTAGATCAGCTTAAGCTTTCTACCGGTTAAAGGTAGCCTTGAGCCAGCTACAAATGATGATTACCATTTCTTCGATTTTCTGAAGTAAGTCAAGGCCTAACATCTTGCCTTCACCAAGCTCGGTCCAACAGAGAATGGTCCTACATCTTCTTCCATAGAGAGCTTCATAAGGAGCCATTTTAATTGAAGCTTGGTGACTATTGTTGCACGCAAACTCTACCAATGGTAGGGATTTGTCCCACGTGCTCTCGAAATCGATAACACAAGAAGAGTCAAGATTGGTACAAAATACTTATACATATAAATAGAAGAGGTATAAGGTTACATGGATAACCCTTTCAGATTAGCCATCGGTTTGAGGGTGGAAAATAGTGCTTAGGTGCACTCGAGTTCCCAAAGCCTCATGTAAGGTTTTCTAAAATCGGGGTGCAAAGAGCGGATCACGATCAGAAATAATAGATATAAGAAATCTGTGCAAACGAATGACTTCACGAATGTACAACTCAGCAAGTCTAGGCAAGCTGAAGTCTATCCTTACCAGAATGAAATAAGCAGACTTGGTGAATCGATCTACAATGACCCAAATAGCGTTATTTTTCTTCGGTGTCATTGGTAGACTGCTTACGAAGTCCATCGTAATACGTTCCCATTTCTATTGTAGAAGTTCAATAGGATGCAAGAGACCAGTATGCACCTTGTGCTTGGCTTTAACCCGTTGGCATGTCAGACACTTAGCCACAAAGTTTGTGATTTCACCTTTCATACTAGACCACCAATACAACTCCTTCAAGTCTTTATACATTTTGATAGCTCTAGGATGAACAGAAAAATGACTAGAATGAGCTTCGTTCAAGATTTGATACCGAAGTTCATTATCATCAGGAACACAGATACAGTTTCGAAAACACAACAATCCTTCATAATTCATAGCAAAGTTAAGATTTGGCTTGTCCTTAATTTTAACAATTAGAGCTTGCAACTCCTCGTCAGACTCCTAGAGTGCTTTGATTTGGGACACGATGGTTAACTAAACTTTTAATTTAGCCAACAACTTGTCATGCTTCTTAAGCAGGAAATGAGTATTCAAGTGTCTTAGAGAAGGAGTAGGCTTCCGACTAAGGCATCAGCTACGACATTGGCTTTACCGAGATGGTAATCGATGACCAAGTCATAGTCCTTCAAAAGTTCCATCCACTGACATTGACGGAGATTCAACTCTTTCTGATTCAAGAGATACTTCAAGCTTTTTTGATCAGTGTACAAGTAACACTTCTCACCGTAAAGATAGTGTCTCTAAATTTTTAGGGCAAACACGACAGCAGCTAGCTCCAGATCATGTATCGGGTAGTTTAGCTCGTGTGGTTAAAGCTGGCATGAGGCATAAGCTATGAATTTTTCCTCTTGCATCAGTACACTACCTAATACCAAGTGGGATGCATCACTGTACACCGTGAAGTCCTTGCTCAACTCAGATTGTACCAAAATAGGGGCATGTATTAGAACCTGCTTAAATTGATCAAATCTTCTTTGTTGTTCCTCGGTCCACACAAAAAGAGTTTCTTTACGGAGAAGCTTCATCAAGGGTGCAACAATTGTTGAGAACCCTTTAACAAATCTACAGTAATATCCTATAAGGCCTAGAAAACTATGAACTTCTCCAACATTCTTTAGAGGGATCCAATCAAGAACTACTTGACTCTTCTTTGGATCAACATGAATTCCCGCAGAAGAAATCACATGTCCCAAAAGGAATACATCGAATAGCCAAAACTCACATTTATTGAACTTGGCATAGAGTTGTTTCTCCCAGAGAGTTTGAAGTACAAGCTAGAGATGTTCTTCATGAGTGGCAGTGTCCTTGGAATAGATCAAGATGTCATCTATGAACACAACCACAAATTTATCTAGATAAGGCTAGAATACACGATTCATCAGGTCTATAAAGGCTGCGGGTGCATTTGTAAGCCCGAAAGGCATTGCCAAAAACTCATAATGGTTGTATCTAGTTCGGAAGGTATTCTTCGGGATGTCAGTCTTCTTCACTAGCATTTGATTGTACCCGAATCGTAAGTCTATCTTAAAGAAGATGGAGGCACCCTTCAAATGATCCAAGAGATCATTGATCCTCGGTAACGGATACTTATTCTTGATCGTTATTTTATTCAACTAACGATAGTCAATGCACATATGCATTGACCCGTCTTTCTTCTTAACAAACAAAACCGGTGCTCCCCAGGGTAAGGAACTCGGTTGGATAAACCCTTTGTCCAAAAGATCTTATATTTGGGCCTTCAACTCTTTTAATTCAAACGGAGCCATCCTACACGGAGAAATGGAGACTAGTGTAGTCCATGGTTGCTCTTCGATTCTGAATTCTACTTCTTGGGTTGGAAGAAGTCCCGAAAGTTCATCGGGGAACACATCATGGAATTCCCTCACTATTGGCACATTTCTGAGCTTTGTATCTTCTTTGGACTCCATAGCACACATGATAGTTTTATTAGGCTCGGGTTTGGTTTTCATCAAAGTTATGATTTCCTTGTCGAGTCCACAAAGGTATAGCTTATTCTTCGAATAGTCTACCCAGGCTTGATGTTCAGCTAGCCAATCAAGGCCTTGGATAAGATCAAACTCACGGAAAGGCAAAGCCATCAAATTAGCCAAAAATGGGATCCCTTGGATCCTTAGAGGACAAGCTTTACAGATCAACCGTATAACCACACTATCTCCTAGTGGGTTAGGGATGACTATCTCAGAGGTAACTGGTTTGGGTTCTAGGGCATACTTCCAATCAAGGGTTCACTAATAAAGGAATATGTGGAGCCTAGATCCAATAAAGCATAAATAAGATCATAACATAATTACACCATACCTGCAATCACATTGGGATCGTTCTCATGCTCTCAACCTCGAACGTGGTACATCTAGACTAAGGCCTGAGGGTCACGCCCTACTGAAGGAGTGCTCGTGTTGCGAGGTCTCCCTGTTGATCTAGACTATACTTGTTTCACTCATCTTCCCTTGGAAAAATTGTTCTGAGAAGCCACAGAGGTATGAGCATTCGGGTTCTGCAGACATTGCCTGATAAAGTGTCTAGTCTCACCACAAAGATAGCAAGATTCGGTCTGTCTTTGACACTGCTCGAGATGCCTCTTCTAACAAAAGTGGCATAAAGTAATCTGTGAACCTCTTCTAGAACCACTCGTACTATCAAACGAGGCTGTATGAGTAACAGATGTTCCCGAAAATTGGGATTGTGGCACATATCTCGTCCTTGGTAGTTGCTTGAAGGTGGCAGATCTCTGGTCCCACTGTTTACCCTTCTTCTGGGGAACGGGAAGCTTAGAATCATCTCAAAATATCTTATCGGATCTGGCTTGGTTCCCTTTCCTTCTCTCATAAGCCTTCTAAGAGGCTTTAGTAGCAATTTCCCGTTTGACCAAAGTTTGAAAGTTCTCTAACTCCAAGGCAGTGAAGAGATGATGTAATTCATCACAAAAGCCATCAATAAACATTCTGCATTTTTCCTTCTCAATGCGTATGATCTCTACACCATACCTTGAATACTTACAGAAATCATGTATGTATTGCTTCACAGGTCTTCCTCCTTGCCTCAAATGAAGGAACTTCTTACGTCTTTCCGTGATATAATGCTCACTGATGTACTTCTTGTGAAACTCTTGAAGGAAGAAGTCCCACGTAACTCTGTGCTCATGTATTGTGAGTGTCACGGTGTCCCACTAGCTCTGAGCCTTTTAAAAATCAATGCCAGAGCACGCTCCAGCTTATATTCGTCAGAACACTTTATTTACATATTCAGGACTTTAAAAGTGTTTTCCAGTCAGTACTCTGCTACATCGGGATTCTCTTGTTCCTGGCCAGTGAAGGTGTAAAATGGGTATTGTCTGAGCTTATCGATAGGAGCTCTCAGAACAGATGAAGAAACTTCAACGGGCTAAGGTGGCTACTCTTGCCTGAGAGACACGACCACCTACTCGATCATCTCAACCATGGACATCAAATACTCCTACTGAGCGGGGGGTATTGGAGGGGGATTGGGTGGGTTATTTTGCCCCACCTATTCAGGTCGAGTTTCGACTCCAAGATTATCCCCCTGCATCAAGTAGGAGCCATGATGTTGTTCTACTATGATGCATCTATCGTTGGGCGCAGACATTCTTAGATCTAATCAAACATAAAAGGTTAGATCATGTTAGCTGTAAGTTATGAATAACATGCACAAATAAACTCCTAGGTGGCATATTCACATGTAGACTCATGATAAGCCTCAGTTCAGCCCTAGAATCAACTAAACTCTATCTCTGATACCACAAATGTAACACCCTCTTCTCTGCCTAGTAGAGAACCTGGTCAGAAAGTGTTACCAAAAGACATATTCGGAGATCGAGAGCTCAATCGGAGTTTAGAACTTATTTGGAATGCCTTATTAACCTCTTTTAAGACTTAACAGATCTATCTATCAGCAACTTACTCGATTTGGGTCAATTTTAAACTTTTACAAACTTAGGGACCAAAATGTGAATTTTATAACTTAAGGGTCTTTATTAGAATTTCTTTTACTAACCTTCAATTAAAATTATCAATTATTAGCCGGTGAAATTTCATTAGTATCGGAGGTCATTTACCTATCCAATTAGACCATTTAAAGTTTAGTGACCATTCTAAAAACTATTTAAAACTGTAGTTTAAGTCTTTTAACAGAATTAACTACCCTCGTATCGATACAATTTGAGCTGTATCGATATGGGTACACATAAATCACATCTTTATTTGACTCTACCAAATCCCATATCGGTACGCCATCACCCATATCGATAAAAGTTGGCCAATTTCGACTTCGCTCAAAGGACCCCGTTTCAATACAACTAAGTCTGTATCAATACACGTTGACCAAGGTTAACCTATTTCGATACACCCTAAAATTGTATCGATACAATTTATTTCCTATACCATATTGCCAAGATACGTATCGATATACCCCCTTTTGTGTATCGATACACTCTTTTTTACTAAGTCTAAATATGCAAGGCCGTATCGATACAGCTCGACCTATATCGATACACTTGTACTATAATGACAGATTTTATCTGGTTTTTAATCAGTTTAACCTGTTAAATGATGTCCAAATGCAATGAAATTTTACCAGCAAGTTATTAATCCATAACTCTAATAGCATATAAAATTTTAGAGCATTTTGAATCCATTTACTAAGTTTTTACCTTTTAGTGCCTTTAAGCCCATTTGACTAGCTTTACTATTTTACAAACACACCATATTTCGCATATAACACCTAGACACTATTAGGCTATTACACATATATCAAAATAGGCAAATATAACATGTCTAAGCCTTATGCCACCTTACTAGAAGTTTAAGACAAAATGTAAGCATACATGGGGTTGATGAGAAAGACTTGAAACTTCAACCGCACGATCGAGCTCGAATTTCCTTCAAGGCCCTAAAATGCATGAGACACAATATTGTTAGGCTTACATATCCTAGTGAGGTAGTTATAACGAATGTAAAATAGTTCGGTAATGGCATGAATGTCACATAAACATGCTTGAATGACTATATATATCATTAATCATATATAGATCATACTCAAAGCCAAGTGTTATGTTTCCACATATCAAATATAAACCACAAATACATATCATCTCCTTGGACATAGTAACGAATGGATATGTGGATTCCCCTATACACCACACACATCAAAATAGTTCTTAGCCTTGAGCCATAGCTCCGGAGTCCCTTACACATCCAACCTTTTCTCCCTGCATATAGGTCGTAGCCCGGACCATAGTCTAATCCCTTACATAGTGAGCTCAAATAACCCTATGGCATGCCAATTTTGTCTAATGTCCACGAGTGTCCAAGGTCACATATCTCATCATAAATCTTACACTTGTGCCCTTAGGCCATTTCACATTACATAATAAGTCTTTGCTTCAAATGGTGTAACATAGCATGTTCATATCAATCTTCATACTTAACATGTTTCAATATTCATATATATGCTTACAAATGTATTAAAGCAATATGAATGACTTACCACACTTACCTCTTGAATCCACATGTGTTTGCTCTACTTGAGCCCTTAAACAAAATGTAATTTTAAGCACAAAACAAATGCAACCGGATAGCACCTAGCCAATCCCATGACACAACTACACTCACCTAATGTACGGAGGCTTTAAGGTTCTCGAATAACAATCCCCTTGCCGTTGGAAGTGCTCGGTAGTGAAGATGGTGAAGATGGCTTGTCTTCCACCACTTGAGCTAGGTTAAACAATAGGAATTGGTTAGAATTGATAATACAATATCGAAATTAATATAACAATATCAAAATCAATATCGAAGCTTAAAATAGCTATTAGCTATCAAATTCCATGGAGGACCAAAACCTTAGCTTAAGATTAAGCTTAATATAACCATGGATTTCAACAATATATTGAGAATTCTAGCTTACCTGATCGATAGCAATTATTCGATAGCAATAAACCAAAGAAATCTCAAGCTTTTCTACCCTCAACAATGGAGGTGCTTGCTTGAAGGAAGATGAAGATGAAGGGAGCTGCTTGCTTCCTACACAATCGGGTAAGTCTCTCTTTTACTCTTTATTCTTTCTTTTATTCGCCAATTCCGTAAGGTTTCCTTAAGGTGAAGAAACTAATTCTGATCACCCACGTATGTATTAATTGTAATTGGGGAGGGGCTAATCGCAAGGTTAGTCCCTCAACTCTCAATTCTCTATACTTGTACCCCAAACTTTTAATTTCTATAATTTAGTCACTAGTATAAATTTCATTCCTTACAAAAAGGTCCAACCACTTCAATTAAGCCCAATTAACGTCCATTACTTCAAAATTGGATACAAGGGTTGACTGATTATATCATTCGGGCATAGCCGGTACAAAATTTTTGATCACCAGAACCTAATTTCAAATAGACTAGTTTTCGGAGTGTGACAAAATCTAAAAACACTAAACCTTAAACTAAATTCCTAACCCTTAAAACATAAAAAATTATATAGTGTAAAGACTACGTAACATGTATATTGAATATTTTTCTAATATCATATGTTGGTTGTCGGTTATAATTTTAACATGATTTAAGTTTCATTTTGTGTGGCTCTCATCTAAATTTATTCTAGTGTAGACATAGTTATCAATCTGATCATATTTTGTAATAATTAATTGTGATGAGAGTTATTGGAATGTGTGTCATTTATACGTATATTTTTGGTTAACTTTACCTATAAGATGGGTAATTTACTTTGTTGCTTGAAGAGATATAAAGAGAGAAAGAGTGAGATATGAAGCTTGTAATTAGAGTTTTCCATGTGTGAATGTTTGATATTTAGTTAAACAAAAAAGGCGTGCCAGCAAGGGAGTGGGCAGCCTTAAGCATCTTTCCAATGCAACTGATTCTTTTAATGCTTTAATTTATGGGTAAAAAAATGTTTAGTCACCCAGCTTTCCAAATATTCTTTAGTTCTGGTCACCCAACTATTAAAATTTTCAAATTTAAATTTTGCCCGTTAAGGTCGCTCGAACATTAGTTATTTTTTGTTTATTTATGAAACTAACCTAATATTTTAACGTTCATCTTCCCTGCGACCAACATCCTTCTCCTTTTTCGTTCAATCGACGTTTTCGATATAACTTATACCAAAATGTTCCCTTTCTCCCTTTTTTTCTTCTTCTCAATTTGATTTTCTTCGAAATTTACAAAACTCAAAATAAAACTTCGACCTTTTCTAGTTTGATTTGCAATCCCCACCATCTGATTAGTGTGGGATTAGGATATATTATTTTTCTCCTCCTTCTTATCCTCCTCACTATTCGGATTTGGAAGAACAGACTTCAAAGTTGGCGAATCAAAGTAAGTCCAAAAATATGAGTTTTAGAGGAAAGTTCCAGGGACTTCTACAAAAAAATTAAATAGCGTTAAAAGAAGTAACAATCGAGTAATCTATATGAGCAGAATTAAAAAGTTTAGTGATTAGAAAATTTAACTAGTTGAGTGACCAAAACATGAACGAAATAAAAGTTTGGTGACTAAAATATAGCTTGCCCTTAATTTATTAATAAAATTGCTTTCTTCTATATTTCAATTTCTTTGACTAATTATTAAATTCAATTTAGAATAGACTTCAGGATTCATAATATAATGGAACTATGTTTTAAGTTTAAAATTTAAGCAGGAAATCGAAAAGGCTAATCACAACAACAAAAAGAAATTGAAAAGGGACACATGATTTAGATTAGGTATTAAAGATGAAGATAAGATGAGATAAATTTTATCTCATTCAAATCCATAAGATACCGCTTAGTCAAATCTCATCTTATTCTATCTCTATCTCAATCTTATCTTGTATTTAAATATTTGATTTATATTTAATATTTGATTTCCCTTATCCTTGTATATTCATTTGTAAGCCTATATATAGGTCAATCGTAAACATTATCAACCATCAAATATACAAATCCTTTACATGGTAATCAAAGCCAAGTAGAATTTCTCTACTCATTTTTTTCCTCTCTTTTCCACTCTTCTTTAAATTGTATCTCATTTCATGGCTCTGTCTTCTACTTCCAATAATCTTGTACATCTTAGTGCACCGACCAACTTCCCAATCAAACTTACATCTACCAACTTTCCTGTTTGGCGTCACCAAGTGGAGGTTACTCTCATTGGTTTTGGGCTACTCGATTATATTGATGGTTCACAGCCTTCCTCATCTAAGTTTACCAATGTCGCGGCAACAATTGCTAATCCTGAATATCTACGATGGTATCGTCATGATCAAATTCCTATTAGTGCTCTTCTTGGCAGTTGTGATGATCAAGTTCAACCACTTATTTCATCCGCTATCACCGCCAAAATTGAATTGGATACTTTAGTTGCAAGTTATGTTCGAGCATCTCCCGGTCGCATCCTTGCTCTCAAGTCCAAATTGGCTCGCAATCCGTGTGATTCCAGGCTATCTTCGGCTACATAAAAGACATGCAGGATATTGTCTCTGATCTTACCTTGGCAAACTATCATGTCTCCGATACAGATCTCTTAATTTCCATTGTCAATCAATTGGGTGATGATTATCGTCTTTCGTGTACGTAACATATCGACATCCATACTTAAGTTGTTTGAGATCTTAATTGATCATAAGAGACTCCTACAAGAATCTGACCAAGCTACACATCTTGCAACAACATATTCTGTGCAGCGGGATAATTTAAATCATGGTTATTCCACCAACCGTTCTCGAGGGAAGGGTGGTCACTCTGGCCATTCGTTTTTTGGTGGTGGTCGTAGTCATGTTCTTCAATTTAGTCATTCTAGATGACAAGATGTTGTGTGCAAGTTCTGTAACCGTAAGCTTGTTCGGTTCCTTCGCAACAACAACTTTTATCAACAACCACCGTCTGATTCACCAGTTGGTAACACTGCTACTGATCTTTCATCATCTGATCCAGCTCCTTGGATGTTTGATAGTGGTGCCTCGCATCACACCACAATGACCACTGTGTCCCTTCAGGATATCTCCTCTTATGAGGGTCCTAATACAGTTTATCTAGGTAATGGTAACTCTCTACCTATATCTCATATTAGTCGATGCATTGTTCCCACAGCTACCAAGCCCCTTTCTCTCACAAATGTCTTATATGTTCCTCAGTTAAATACAAATTTGGTGTTAGTTTCTAAATTATGTCAGACTAATCACGTGTATGTTGAATTTTTTACTCTTATTTTCTTGTTAAGGATCAACCCACTGGAATTCCTCTTCTTCGAGGCAATAAAATGGTGGTGTCTACTATGTTCTGCAATTCTTTTATCCCCAAGTCAACTCAGTCAATTGCTTGTCCATGCATTAGCTGTATCACAAGTTTGGTCATCCCTCTGATAAAGTCTTAGCCTCTATATTACGCACTTGTAATATATCTTACGACCCAACTAGTTTGACGAACTATTATTGTACTTCTTGTCTTGTTAATAAGAGTTGTAAACTATCATTTGGTCAAAATACTATGTCAAGCTCCCGTCCTCTTGAATTGCTTTACTCTGATGTTTGGAGCACTAAACATGTGTCTTATGATGGATATTCATACTATGTAGTGTTTGTTGATCATTTTACCAAGTATATCTGGCTATACTCGATGAAGAAGAAATCTGATGTTGTGGTAATATTTCCTAATTTTAAAAGGCTTGTTGAAAGCTTTTTCAATCAGAACATTGTGTCTCTATTCTCTAATAATGGAGGTGAGTTTGTTAAGCTCTTGCCTATTTTGAATTTGAGCGGTATTTCCCACTTTACGTCACCACCTCATACTCTATAACACAACGAGACTGCTGAACGTAGACATTGTCACATAGTGGAGATTGGACTCTCTCTACTTCACTTTGCATCCCTTCCAACAAAGTATTGGCCTCATGCTTTTCAAGTAGCTGCTTATCTTATTAATCAGATGTCTACACCGATACTGGGTAATGTATCACCTTACCTTTTTCATCAACAAGCACCGAACTATGACAAGCTTCAGCCATTCGGATATTTGTGCTTTCCTTGGCTAAAACCATACACGACACATAAACTTGAATCACGATCCGTTGAATATGTTTTCCTTAGATACTCTGTGACGCAGTCTGCTTATAAATGCTTAGAGCCAACCACTAACAGAATCTATGTCTCTCGCCATGTTTGATTTGTTCGTCACATCTTTTCTTTTGCTACACGACGTGTCCTCCTTATACCACGACAATTGGATGCTTCATTGCTTACTATGCCACGGCAACCTAATTCTTTCTTGCCTACTATGCCATGGCAATATGATGCTTTATTGTCTCCTATGTCACAGCAACCTGATATTTCATTGTCTAATATGCCACGGCAACCTGATGGTTCCATTGTCACACTAGTTCTCTTGGATAACCTGCCATGGCAACCTGATGATTCCATTGCCACATCAGTTCCCTTTGACTGATCTGCCACGATAAGATGTCGCCCCTAACTTGCCACAGCAATTTGTCTCCCTTGACTTGCAACAACATGATCCCCTACAACAGCAGATTTGTTGGCCAAATCTGAAGTACTTTGTTCCTTTATTTGTTAATGCTACTACATGTCATCCTTTGGCTTCCACAATAGAGCCAAAGGCTATTACTCAAGCTCTCAAAGACCCACTATGGAGACAAGCCATGGATGATGAGTTTTGATGCCTTGCTAAGCAACCAAACATGGGATCTTATTTCATGGTCTACACAATCTGTCATAGGGTGCAAATGGGTATTCCGTGTGAAATGGCGTGTTGATGGTTCTGTTGATCGATACAAGGCTCGACTGGTAGTGAAAGGGTATTCTCAAAAAGCTAATCATGACTATTTTGAGACCTTTAGTCTTATGATAAAACTTGTTACAGTGCGTATTATTTTAACTCTTGCCCTCCATCATGCATGGCCCATCACGTAACTTAACATTAATAATGCCTTCTTAAATGGCACCTTACATGAAGAAGTTTATCTAGAATAACCTCCGGGTATGTTGATTCTACTCACCCATCTCATATTTGTTAGTTGCGTAAAGCCTTGTATGGACTCAAACAAGCCTCGAGGGCATGGTATGTTGAACTCTCTCAATTTCTCATTCACTTTGGTTTTACGAAATCAAAGGCCGGTGTATCTCTCTCTTCATCTATAATGCAATGGGAGTTATTTTATACTTTCTAGCCTACGTGGATGATATTGTGCTTAGTGGTAATAACACTGATTTTATTGCTCATTTCACCAACATATTATCTACGAAGTTTGCTTTGAAGGATATGGGCTTGCTCAGCCATTTTCTTGGCATTGAGGCTATTTCTACTCCTACTGGGTTGTTTTTATCTCAGGTGCAATATATCTCTGACATCTTGACTTAGTTTCAGATGGAAAATGCCAAGGCAATTTCTACACCTCTGTTCTCATCCGTCGGAGCCATCCATGGCACTTGATATTTCTGGGTATCGTCGATTACTTGGTCTTCTTTAGTATCTCACACTTACTCGTCTAGATATTTCTTTTTCCGTGAATCATCTGTCGCAAAACATACATGGTCCTTCACTTGCACACTGGACAACAGTGAAGCGCATCCTATGTTATCTCAAAGGAACATTATGCCATGGCATTCTTTTTCGTTCGGCATCTTCTCTTCATCTCACTGCCTTTGCCGATGCAGACTGGGGAGGATCCTCTATGGACGGTCGATCCACTACTGGAAATGCTATTTATCTTGGATCTAATCTTATTTCTTAGAAGTCAGCTCGTCAGAAAAATGTTTCTCGTTCCTCCACAGAAGCTAAATATCGTGTCGTGGCAAATGCAATTGCCGAAGTACTTTGGGTCCAACTTCTTCTTCAAGAAATTGTTGTGGTATTACCAAAACCACCATCTCTCTTCTGCGACAATCTCAGTGCCACATATGTTTGTAAAAATCTAGTTTTTCATTCTCGTATGAAGCATATTGCAATGGATTACTTCTTTGTTCATGACTTAGTTGCTGCAGTTCTCTACTTGTTCAACACATTCCCTCCAAAGCTTAGATTGCGAACACGCTCACTAAACCGTTTGGTCGTAATCTCTTCATCCATTTTCGGCCCAAGATTGGAGTCTCCGATGGATCCTCTATCTTGTGGGGGCGTATTAAGGATAAAGATGAGATGAGATGACTTTTATCTCATTCAAATCCACGAGATAACGCTTAGTCAAATCTCATTCAAATCATATCTTATCCTATCTCTATCTCAATCTTATCTTGTATTTAAATATTTGATTTGTATTTAATATTTGATTTCCTTTAACCTTGTATATTTATTTGTAAGCTTATATATAGGTCAATTGTAAACATTATCAACCATCAAATATACAAATCCTTTACATTAGGGGGATTAATTAAAGTTGTAGCCGTGCCTTGTTATAATGTTTGCATTATTGGAAGCGTATCGTGTGGTTAAGGGAGATTGCATGCACCGCAATCTTTTCCAAACTAGGGTTTGGTAAGGGAAAACGAAAGCGATTTAATTTCTCAATAAAGGCAATAAATCCAAAGGAGAACTAGGTTGTTTGGGGCATTACAAAATGTGTTGAACAATGAGCTTCAATGGGGACGAGAGAGTACAGACGCAAGACTTTACCTTAAGGAAATAAGGTGCTAACCTATAAAAGTTTAGGCGATGAACTTATAAAATTTTACGATAACGAAAATAGATTTTTAATAAAAAAATTTAAATCATATATTAATTTTAAATTTTCAGAAGCGACTACCCCGCTTTCTCGCTCATCCCTGCATCTATAAAAGGCAATGTAACTCCCACGTTACTGCATTCAAACATTCAGAATTTGATGGATGGGGCCTTTCGTTTCCTCCATTTTTGTCAAATTAGAACCACTTTCTTCCCCTTTTAGCAACGAAATTTTGTCTTGATTCTTCGAGGTCAGGACTCAGGACTACCTTTTTGTTTTCCTTTTGATTGTAAAGGCTAAACTCTATTACCTCTTTTTACCTTTATAGCTATCTTGTTGTTCGATTATGGTCAACATCGAATCTCTTTCCCCAAGTCATGGGTTCTATTCTTAGAATGAACAATCTCTTTCCCCTCCTTACATAGAAATTGTTCAAAAACAATCTTAAAAGAGACAAATTCTTAAATTAATTCTTTTTTTTAAATTTAAAAGCCAAACTTTAATTTATCAAAAATAATTAAAAGTTGATACCTCTAGTATCTTAAAACTTCGGTCACTGGTCAATGGAGTTTCTAGAGGATAACGCCGAATATTACTATTTCTGGACCCTTTTTTGAGTGGGCTACGTTGCCCGTTGTTGAAATCTCTTATACCACAAAGTTGGGTAAAATAGGCTGAATAGATCGCTAGGCCTTGGGTTTTGATGGGGTCTGGAACCCAGAAATAATAGCAAACTTAATGCCTCTGAATTATTAAATACAGCTATGGCAGATATTTTATTGAGTTAAGTCAAGTTTTTTTTTTTTGAGTTAGTTAATTTTTTAAATCTTATTTTAGAGTTTAAGATTTATTTGAAAGTATTTGGAGTCGAGTCGAGTAGTTTGAGTTGAAGAATTGAGGGACTCGACTTGAACTTGAAGAGTGACCCACTAGTTGCTAAAAATTTCGAGTTATTTGAGTCATTTTAACTTAAATTTTATTTGAAATTTTTTCGAGTCGAGTTGAGTTTATGAATTACAATTCGAGTCAAATCAGTCGGGTTTTTTTGCATGGAGTCGAGTTAAAAATTTTGATTTTTTCTAGTTAAGTCGAGTTTTACTCACCCTTAAATACAACAATAAAGACAAAAAATTTGTGTTAGAGTCATGAATAAAATTATAAAATTTTGAGAATTTATTGAGATAAACTTTGATTCCTTCCCAAAAATTTGAAAAGTATTGCTGGATGGGTATTTTTAAAAAAAATAATTTATTTATAAATTTACCTCTTCACTTTTAAATATTTATATTTTGCCCTTAGCCTCAAATCCTGGCTTCGTCCCTTGCTCAAGTTGTACCACATTTGCAAAGGTGGTTGGCTATTTTTCACAGATCATGGTTTAAGCCCCGTGCACAAATGCTCACATTTCACATGGCCCCATCCAAGGCACTTTTAGCTCTGTAAATTAGTCGCGACTCTCGGCAGAATACATTAGGTAAAATTTCATTAAAAAAATAATATCGATTTTCTGATAGATAATCCTGCATCAACTTCTTCCGAAAACAGTGAGTTTTCTAACCAAATTTGATTTCCCTTTTAACCAATGGACAAGGCTCATGCATGCCCTTAACATATATAATGAAATGGTTTATGTATTATTATTTTTTTGAACAAAGAAATGGTTTATGTATTAGACATATAAAGCGCGTAAAATTACATTATAAGTTTGATGAAAACTGAAAGTTCAAGGTGGCACAAACAAGGAGAAACATGCGAGATATACAAATCTCAGTTTATTTTGTTCCTCTATTCCTTGGATATGACCACGGTAACAGCGTAGACGCTTCCCGGCACAAACAGTGCCATTGTCAGGCAAACACTGAGCCAGAATTGCCTCTGCAATATAAAAAATAAAGGGCTTAGCTTCATCAAGTGTACATTTTCCCCGCTTCAAATATGAAGGAACGAAAAACTTCTTAGTCAAACGGTTAACATTCAAAGTAAAAAAAAAATGGTTATGAATCTCCACTGTTTGATTAACAAATTTTTCACCCTTTCTCATTTACATCTTTCATGCTAAACAAAACATTTACTAAGATTAGGGACATGTTTCTATCAAAAGAAAAGAGAATAAAATTACAAAGGCATGTTAGGTTGAATGGTAAGAAGTTCAGTGCTTTTTAAACAAGATTTTGAAGTTGAGATAGCTTTGACATCCGTCTAAAGATTTCATCTAAGTTAACTTCGGATATGGTCGGGAATGCGGCAACCGAACACGGGATGGGAGGTCTCGCTAGTGGCGGATGTAAGGCTACGTTAAACTTTATACATTTAGCTTCAATTTTTTTAATTTTTTTAATAGTAATGTATTGTGCCCACCTTTAAAAATATTTATAAATCCGCCACCATCTCACAACAACAAGATGAAAAGAGAATGAAATTGAAGTGGAGAGGGGAAGGGAGGGGAGAAATTACCTTAAGTCCTCGTTTTCTGAGAACTCCAATAGGAGGCAAGGCCAAGGCTAAGATTAAGTCGGTGCAATTGGCATCTCCGGCCTTGCAATTACATTTAGCTTTGCAGCAGTCGCATGTTACACAAATGCACATGGTTAGAGAGATTGAATGGATGCTCGATGAGAGAAGGGGATTTGAGTGCTTTATACTGCATGTAGGACAGCCAAGCTTTCGATTAGACTGTATGCAACAGCCGAATGAATGCGTAATTTGTGTGACGAATGGAACCGAACATCTTATTGCGTAAACAAGGAATCAATCATGGAGAAAACCCAACCCATATTCCTTCTATATATTAATATATGATTATCAGCTTGTGCTCACCAGCTCATTCGTATCTTTTACATCAAGTTTTGCTCTAAAGAATTGGTTTAAGAATAATATACACCAACACTGTCAATACTCAATACTTTATATATTGAGTTAGGATCCACTCAGATTTTTGGATAACTTTGGGCATATATTCCTCCATGCTTCTCGTGTTTATGATCATAGAAATTAGGCTTCCTTTTATGCATTGGGCTGTTTTGTGCAGTTGCTTTCCATGTCAGTCCACTTCACTTCAGATGGAAATTTAATCATCAAGCTGTATAATTTTACAATATTGTAATGGATAGAAGATGCCCCATAAGACAATTGACATCCTAATTAGTGGTGGGAATTGGGGTGAATATTTGAAAACCGTGAGATTCAAATTGAAGGGACGGAGAATAATTGAAATCTTCACTCACGAGGACCAGATGGGAGAAATTTTTATCATCGAATGCGATAGCTCAACTAAGAATAGGGACGGGAATTGCTATACCCGAACTGTAACCGTATAAATAACCATGATATCCCAAAAATATTTCCGCTAGGATCCCGATATTTTACAAAATTAAAAAAATATATAATTAACCCTCATTTACATGTATACCTAACTGTCTTATTATTACTATTTCAATGATTCAATCCATCAAGATATTTGCGCTTTTTTTAAATTTATTACGTTTGGATAATCTCTCTAATAATTTACCTCTTTTTGTTAATTAAGAGTTTAATTTATCCTTTTATGACTTGTAAATTGAAATTAGTTATATATTTTGGTTAGTAAAATAGTAAATTTTGTTTGATTTTGTTGGGATGAGATTCCCCGAAAACCGTCGAAATCCGATAGGTATGAGAATGAGAACAAAAAATTGCCGAAACATGTAATAAGGATTCCCCAAAATTATCCCCACAAGTGTTAGGGACGAAGTGGGGAATGCAAAACCATCCTCCCACCGCCCAATTCCCGCTCCTAATTGTTATCTTACACATTTGCCACGTTTGGTTACATATGTGTTAATATAATGAAAAAAAATTATTATTATATGAGGTTTTATAATAATTTATCATGATATAAAGAAATATTAGTACAAATCTATACTTTTTATTTTCTATACAATGCCTCGATTCGTGTTCTCATATATATTGCACCAACAATAGTATCGACTGAATTAAGCTTTCGTAAAAATTAATACCTATTCAAAATAATCAACAACAAAAAAAGAAAGGTAAACTTTACCGGAGGTCTATTATGTTTAAGATTTGTTCTACTTTGGTGACCCATTTTAAAAAATGTTATTTTTGCCACTTACGTTTTTTATCTTTACTATTTTAGTTACCCGAGCGTTAACCTCCGTTAACACCTGTTAATACGATAACGTGTCACGTTAATAAAAAATTAATTTCTAATTTAACCACTAAACTTTTAAAACTTTATTTTTTACCGTATTCTTAAAGTTTTTGCTAAAAAGATATACATCTGTAGCTTTTCTTAAGCTTTTCAGCTCATAAAAGTGACTTTATTTCTTTAACCAAACGAATAAATTCTTCTTTTCATACAGCTGCGGACTCTATTTAACGAGATGAAGAAGCATAAGTAGAAACGCAACCCAATGTTTTTGGGGTCATAAACCAGAAATTAGTCCATTATGAAAATCATTCCAGCTCTTGTTGTCATCACAATTACCACTAAAATCTTTATTCAGATTAATGAAGAGAAACAATTAATTTTGTCATTTGAGGAAAAGGCTTGAAAATGAAAGAGCCAATGCCATGTCCAGCTTGAGAAGGTCTCACTGAGTGCTTTAAAACTGTTTTATTGCAAGAAAAAAACAGAACAAACCAGTTAAACTCCATTAACAAACATGTCTGATCATAGCCTAGGGTTAGAAAATCCCAACACCTCAATTAACAAAAAAGTAAGGATCTTTAATGTCTTTGTTATGAATGAATTCATTCTCAGTTTCATAATAAACAAGTGAAATCAAATCAACCCCCCATTGCAAAAGAAACTTACTTTCAGAACTCAGATTCTTGACCGAACATTGGAAACATAAGTACAAAACATGTCTTCCCAATGTTTAGGGGAAGATGGTGAAAAATGAAGTTTTGAAAGTTTAAGAGTTAAATTAGAAATTAATTTCTTTTATTAACATGTTATGTCATCGTATTAACGGGTGTTAACGGAGGTTAACGCTCGGGTGACTAAAATAGAAAACGTAAGTGGCAATAATAACTTTTTTTTAATGTGTGACCAAAATAGAACAATCCTTAAACATAAGGGACATCCATTAAAGTTTACCCAAAAAAGAAAAACCAGTAAAAGAATCATTTAAAAATATTTATAGCCCCAAAACAAAACCGATGCTTGTTATCAGTTTAATATGCAAATTGTCACGGGGCTAGACTTCTGAACCAACCCAACGTGCGGCCTTAGTCGATGTTCTTAGACAAACGACTAAGTAAGCCTGAAATCCTTCTCCGAAAGATCGAATACTTCCAATGCTCACAAACACAAGATCGTTCCAAGAGGAACTGAACAAATGAGAAAGGCAACAAGAACAAGAGAAAGAACGCTCAAGAACGCGAAGAACACTACAGAGTGTTTTTAGAGTAAATGCCAAGTATATTACTCAAATGATGGATGATTCAAGTGAGGTGGGGAGGCCTCTATTTATAGTTGAATCCCCTTACAATGAACGGACGAGATCGAATCACACTAACGGCCCAGATTGAAAGCCACCTACCAAATCTACACTAATTAAGGAAACTCTATCACTATGATATTCTTTCCTTAAGTTTGTGTTTACATTGAGAGATATTCTTATCCCTTGGAATATTCCCCGGTAAGATGCCATCTATTAATTTACCGGGCTCAATGCATTTGGGCTTTCTTTCAGTCTCCAACGATCGGACCAAGTCTGGTGGTCTTCTTGGCAAGCCTAGAACCTCTTGGGTTGCTTGTTGCGCATCTGTCTCGGACCGAAATGAGCGGGCCGTGACATTCTCCCCCACCAAATCCGGCGATGCCCTCATCGCTGTCTCAGTAAAGACTTCTCTTGGTTGATCTTGGATCTTCCATGGTACCTTGGCTTGCTCCCAACTCAGAATCGGGCAACGATGTTCCCCCATAAGAACGGCTCCCCCCATAAGGAGCGCTCGACTCGGGCTAGGTTGTCTTCCCATACAGACTGCTCGCCTTGGTTCCTTCCGTCGTGTAACTTCTCGCTCTGCATCATTGCGCACATCTCGACGAAGTTTGAGATGCGCCTCCTTCGTGGCATTCACTCTAACCGGCATCAACCCTTCCCTCTTGAAGTTTGGTGCCTCGTTGCCCATTGGCAACTTTTCCCACATTGATCCTTCTTCACACTTGAAGTTCAATGCTTCTTCCACCTTGCCCACAGGTGCTTTTTCCACGGGCCTCATGTCGCTAGCTGACTCGGGCAACTCTTGCCCCACTAAAGTAGTCCCTCCAACAGTAGCCTCCAAAGCGATGTCTCCTTGGCTTGGAGCATCCTCGGCAAGCTGAATGGCAGTCAGCATCTTGGTTCCTTTACCCTTGTCTCGGTACGAGGGCACAACGCAACGTTGTTTTCGATCCAAAACACAGACGACGTCGGCACAAGGAACGATAAGAGCATCTATACGGTCAAGGAAGCTTAGTCCCAAAATAAAATCAAAGTCATCTAGATTGATTACCTTGATGTCTTCCTTGCCCTTCCATTCACCAATCTGCAGCTCCACCTTCCGTGCCGTTCCAACAATTGGAACTTCTTTAGCATTCACAGTCTTGATCTTTCCAGTTGAACCCACAACTCTAAGACCAAGTTTGTCGGCAGCCTTCTTCGACATGAATAGATCGGTTGCTCCGGTGTCCACTAGAGCACTCCTCGATCGTCCCGCAATGTTGATGTCGACAAACATCAACCCTTTCTGCTTGCGTACTCTCGCCTTAGCAGAACTCAGTATCATCGAACCAAGTCTCGCAGCCTCGCTCTGTTCGGGCTCGTCCACCCCCTTGGATGGCTTGACTCGATGTGGGCATGCTCGCAACTTGTGTGGACCCTTACATTGGTAGCACTTCAGTTGCTTCTCTACCCTCGGCTTGATTGCTTTGACACTTGCAATCGCACCAAGTCTCGTCACTTCTTCATCCGACTCCTCGGACACATCACCTTTGACAGCATTAAGACGATCATTCTTGGGGCAATCTTTCATCATGTGCTTTCCTCCGCAGACACAGCACACAAGACCTTCCCCGTCTTTGACTCCCCCACCATAACCCTTGCCTCGGGGCTTGAGAGTCTCTGCCATCTCGAACTCGGCTATGGATTCAGCTGCGGCCATAGCCTTGGAGAGTTCCTCAACTCCCATCCTCTTCAGCTCCATTCTGGCCCATCGCTTAAGTCCATTCTTGAAGATAAAAAGGCTTTCGGCTTCAGCGATGTCCGTGATTTGGAGTTTGAGTTCAGTGAACCGTCTGACATACTCCAGGATGGAACCTTCATGCTTGAGTTCGTGCAGCTTCTCCCGAGCCTCCTGTTGGGCGTTCTTTGGGTAGAACTGTTCCTTGAACTCAGCCTGAAACTCTTCCCAAGTCCCGATGGGAATATCCTTGCTCTTCTCCTCAGAGCATCTGCGTCGCCACCATAAAAGTGCAACGTCAGTTAAGTAAACAGAAGCAATGTTTACCTTATCCGCATCATCCTTGATGCCTGTAGCACGAAAGTATTGTTCCATGCTCCACACAAAGTTCTCCACGTCCTGGGCCGATCTAGCTCCGCTAAACTCCTTCGGCTTTGGCACGTCCAACTTTGGTCTGATTGTTGCCGTGTTCAACATATCAGTCACGACAGCCTTGTAAACTTGAAGCTCTCCCTTGAGCTCCTTGATCTCCTCCATCATCTCCGCCTTCAAAGCCTTTAGCTCGGCTTCGAGTGCATCACTCCGTCTATCCGCACTGTCGGCACAATGGTCAAGGTCTCGAACGTTGTTCTTCAGATCCTGCACGTTGCTTTCGAGCTCCTCTCCCGAAGAGTCCAGCTCGTCAAGACGTACTCTAACAACGTCAATCTCCTCTCTGGCATCCTTCATGGATCCTTCGAGCTTTCCCAACCTTTCCTCCAACGTAGGCACAGTGTTGCTCGGACTGTCTCGCTTTCCATCGTCAGCCTGGGCCTCAACACCCTTTTGTGCTGCAACATTCCCTCCTTTCTTTGCCATCTCCAATCAGTGTTTGTGCTCGAACACTCGCTCTGATACCAACTGTCACGGGGCTAGACTTCTGAACCAACCCAACGTGCGGCCTTAGTCGATGTTCTTAGACAAACGACTAAGTAAGCCTGAAATCCTTCTCCGAAAGATCGAATACTTCCAATGCTCACAAACACAAGATCGTTCCAAGAGGAACTGAACAAATGAGAAAGGCAACAAGAACAAGAGAAAGAACGCTCAAGAACGCGAAGAACACTACAGAGTGTTTTTAGAGTAAGTGCCAAGTATATTACTCAAATGATGGATGATTCAAGTGAGGTGGGGAGGCCTCTATTTATAGTTGAATCCCCTTACAATGAACGGACGAGATCGAATCACACTAACGGCCCAGATTGAAAGCCACCTACCAAATCTACACTAATTAAGGAAACTCTATCACTATGATATTCTTTCCTTAAGTTTGTGTTTACATTGAGAGATATTCTTATCCCTTGGAATATTCCCCGGTAAGATGCCATCTATTAATTTACCGGGCTCAATGCATTTGGGCTTTCTTTCAGTCTCCAACGATCGGACCAAGTCTGGTGGTCTTCTTGGCAAGCCTAGAACCTCTTGGGTTGCTTGTTGCGCATCTGTCTCGGACCGAAATGAGCGGGCCGTGACAAAATGTACATTCAAGATCCTACACATTTCCCATCATTCTATATATTTCCTCCCTGCTTACTGATTTTCACTCCACAAGAAACAGCAACAGAAAAGAAGAAAATTGTACAAAATTTAGCTCTTGGTGATCTTCAATCTCCTCACAGCTGACAAGAACATCCTACACATTGCATCAAAATAATCAGATTCAGCTCTGGTTCACCATTAAAGATCAAGATGTAGGTTCTAGATCTTTGTATGATTTTTGCTTCAATAAAATCATACTCTCCCGAGGAAAATATTACTAATAATTTTGAACAAAATGAAGATAAAATAGGTTTAAATTACTTACTCCCAAGGAACATCACCAACCATCATCCAATCCCCTTCCCTGTCTTCGTACGTTAAAACACCGTATTTCTCGTAGCGATCTCCGTCCATCTCAGCCCCTGCACGTCATAAAACTTCAGTACTCGGTATCGAATATCGACCTTTCCGAAAAATAAAGAACCCTAGAAATCGGTAATTGACTTAACAGATGATGTCTGTGCTGAACATGAGCTCGAGAGTCCTTATCAGATCATAGTAATTCTGGTGAGCCAACAGGTCTATCTTTCTACCAATAGGAACCCCTTCCATGTAAACTTTTACATAGAAAGTTGCACTGTTGCACTCATTTTCTTCTTCCGCAACCGCCTGCCTTAAAACCGATGGCCGCCCCCTGACAAACGCCGGTAATTAACTCGCCCATTAGCACAAAAACAAGTACTGTTCGAAGAGATTATTAAAGAAAATTAAAATCAAACACCTTGTGTAGGAAGTAGAGGTTGAAATGCTGAGACCAAGTCTGAGATCAGTGCTAAGGTCCCTCTGCGAGGAAGAAGCGCCATTGCTTGAGAAACCGAAGTATGTGCTGCTCTCGGTCGAAGAAGAAGAACTGGTTCGCCTGCCCATTTTCTAAGGGTTTTCTTTTTGGTGAAGATTCAAGAGTGGAGACAAATGAGCTGCCGCCTTGGAGTTTAAATAACCAGGACGAGTACAACTCGTGTCTAATCGCATCTTTATATACGAGAATACTAACCAGCTAGCTAGTGCTGAACTTTGTTGCGAGAAGCAAATCAAAGAACGGGAGCTCTTTGTTATCATGATATAACTGGCTGTGCTTGGTTGGTGGCCCGATATGTAGACAGGGCGGCCGACATGTACACGTGTCGCGTACCAATATTAAAACATGATTTATAACATTTGTGTTGGACTTTGACTCAATGAGATGCACGGGCAGGCAGTTTCATGTTTGATGTTCAAGAATTCACGGGTATATAGTTTGTATTTTGTAACACACAGCAGTAATTTGCGGCATCTCTCTAGTTCAAACACACGTAGGCTTCAACATCATGTCCCAAATCAATGTTCAATGGATATAGTTATCGTGCAGCGTAAACTAACCGATCAAAATTGCAATACTCTAATTTTGTCCGGGTATTATATATATAGTTCTCTATAAATAAAATTAAAATAATAAACAATAATAATAAATAATAATAATAGTCCATTAAATAAATAAATGTTTATAAAAGAGAGTCCAAAATACAAATAAGTGTCCATTATACATTACAAACACATACAAATCTTCTTTACATTCAAAGAAGCCCAATTTACAAATCTTTAGGCCCAAATATAGACTATTCCCGCTCATGTATAAGATAAACCGGTCAAAACAAACACAAAGGGCCCAATTGTATTTTCTCAGCGCACTGAAATGGCCACGTGACATACTGTCATTGGCCATTTTTTATTTCACGCGCATTATAAGTCCGCTAACGTCAGCATCTGCGCCAGCTATAAATAGAGAGAGAAACACAATCATTAGCTAATAATGGTGCAGTAATTACCAGAATTAATTAAGAGAGAGAAGAAGGTCAAGGGTTCTTACCAGAAGCTGAAAAGACTTTAAGAAGTTGAACCAGTCACCGGAAAAGACGACTGGAGCTGCCGCAACGTCGACCGAGTATGTCAGAAGGTATCATTTCTTCCTCTATTTTATTTACCTACATAAAAACACAAAACCATATCAAATCTAAGCTTTAAAACCAAAAAAACAGTAGCCTAAAGGACTAAAACCTAGTTCTAAAACATGCAAAGATTAGAGAGTCTAGAGGCTTATCTGTTGGTTATCGGAATGCTTTGTGGTCGCCGGAAGGTTTGAGGATGACAGTGGAGTCGAAAATGAGTGTTTAGGGTTCGGTTTTTGGGTAGATAGGCTAGGATTGGGCGAAGATGGGTGGATTCTATTGAATCTGGGCTTAGATTAGGGTTCGGGATGAAAAAATGGTAAAAAATAAGAATTTTAGGGTTTTGATACGGTGGCGGACGGCGGTCGAAAATCGCCTCGTGGCGGTGATCGATCGCCAGAGTGAAACCAGAAGGCGGCTGGAGATAAAAGGTTGATCGGGGAAAATGGCTAGAGACGACGATTGACAAACAGGTCGGGATATTTAGAGGGTGGCAGCGGTCGATTGAAATGGGTGGTGATGATGAACTGAAGATGAACTCTAAAGGTTTTAGGAAGTTTGATAAAAAAGAAACATGAAAGTGAGAATGAATTTGTGTTTATTTGGATCCAAATAAAAAAATTGAAGAATATGATGAAGAACACAAGATGAACTGAGAGTTTTAATCTATTTCAGGGTTGTTTTTTAGGTTTAGAAGTATTTGTGGTCGAGAGAGTGTGGAGAGAAGAGAGAGAAAGGATTTGGTTCAAATGGCTGGGTCAACTCGGCTAAGGGAGTTAAAAGGCTGAGCTAAAACAGTGCCATTTTGGCACCCAGTTGACCCGTTTGATCCGCGCCTTTATCCGACCCGGGAATAGATTCGCACCCTTCTTTTATCTTTCTTATACTTTGGGCAGCCAATTTTCAATTGTTACAATTTAGTCCTAATTCCTTGTAATTTGGCACTTAAACTTCAATATTAATGCAATTTTGTCCCCTTTTCAGCTTTGTTTATATTTAATTGCCTTTAAATTATTTATGTATGCTTGTTTTAATTAAATCATATAGTACATGCATGTTAGAAATTTTAATCACTTTGATTAATTAGAGTAATTAGAGCTATAGTCTAAAGTTCTTTAATTAAGTTTGAATAATTGATTAGGGAGATAATTGTAGCAAATTAGTATATATTAAATGGGAAATTTTAGAGTGTTAATTTGGGTAGTATCTCACATGTATTGAGATGTTATTCTAACAACACTCTTAAATGGAACATTTAATATTTACTATCACTTAGAATTTGGAAAATGACTTAGATAATTAATTAGAGTCATAATTAGGACTATTACTTTAAGTAATTAGAATTGACAAATGAAATAGAAATATTATTCGATTAATTGATTTCAAAATGAATAATTTCCAATTCGTTGGATGCTATCTCATAGAAATCTTTTAAATCAATAACATTTAGTCATAAATAATTAAATCAATTAGAGCCTTTCTATGTTCGAACTTAAAATTAACAAGACTATAAGTAATCATGTATTGAGAAACCTTTTATATCGGAAATATATTTTGAATACGAATAAGAGTGTCCTAAAGCATTTGGGCGTTCTTAACTTCGTATTCGAATAAAATGTATTTCCTTATAAAATGATATCTCCATTTGGAATTTAAATTCAATTAACAATTACTGATTAAATTAAATTCAAATTACTATTCGGAATGCCAAAATAACACGTGAAATTAATAAGGTACCGATAACGAGCGTTTGTAGGGTGCTAATCCTTCCCCACACGTAACCGACTCCCGAACCCAAATCGTTTTGACATGAATCTTTGGTTGTTTTTATGGTGTTCGGTCTAATAAAGTGACCGGTGGCTATTCCAAACTGGCTTTCAATATTAAATAAAGGATTTAATATGAAAAAACCCTAATTTTCAAGATTTAATAGATTAAAATGAATAAAAACCCGATTTTCAAAATAATCAATCGTCAGGCTATTTTTTCACACTTCGGTTTTAAAAATGGCTACGACAAAAATATATTCAAATCTTAGATACATTAATTGACCAAGTAATCAAAGATATTACGTTTGATATCTTGTTATAATTCGAATCTTAACATTTATTTTTAAAATTTAAAAAAAATTCTACTTAATGAAAAATGTTTGAATATAAATTAGAACATACAACTATAAAACTCGTACATTGTTGTTATGTCTGATTAAATTACATGTTTTAATGATTTTTTTTCAGACATTATGTATATATGCATACATACACATGGACCAAAAACGTGAGTAGACTTGGCAAATTTGACCCGAAATCTGAGATTCGAATCGACTTATCTGATTCGAGACCCAAATATGATGGTCTAAACTTAACCCGAATCTGAGCAAAAACCGAACTGAATCAAAACTGACTCGAATTCAGCTAAATCGAAAATTAACCCAAATCGAAAATAACTGAAATTCAAAAAAACTGAACCGAAAGCAACCCGAATTTAATTTTCTCAAATAAGTATGTTTTTATTCTCATTTTGTGTTATATTACTAATTAACAACTACCTTTAGTAATAGTTTAATATCATTTTTTTCTCCTTTAAAAGTTTATATTCATATATTGACTCAAATTGAAAGCTACCCGATCTGATATTGACCCGACCCGAAAATCAATCAATCCGATGTTAACTCGACCTGATATGAAATAACATAGACCTAAGCTAAATTCAAATTAGACTCAATCTATCCCGAATTGAACCTGAACTGAAAATCAACCCGACTCGAAGTAACCCGAACCGAACCTGATTCAAATGACCCGATTGCCACCTCTAAACGTGAGGAGCGTTGCGAAATTGAGCGTGCAAAGAAAGACACCAAACGTTTGGATGTCCGTGGGGTAGGAATTAAAAACAAAAACCATCTGCCTCTAATATGCTCATTTCTAAATTTCACGTCCTAAATCTTATATCCTAAAAAATACACCTTACTTCTAATTATCTAAATCCTAGTTATAAACTCTAACCTTAAACCCTAAACTCTACCCTCTAAATTTACTTTTTAAAATAACATTAAAAGGGACATAATTTAGAAGGAGACGATTTTCATCCGTGAATTAATGGGTCCCTACTGCCCCGTCCACAAATTTCGTTATCTTTCTTCAATGTTTCTTGTCTGAATAAAATTTTCTTTCATGTATTTTAAATCTTCATCCAGTACCTTACACCTAGACATGCAAATGTTTTGATTTCACAATGAATTTTTTTAAAAAAAAATCAAACACACTACACTAACGCTCATCAAGTGTTTCTATCTTTTTTCGACCTTAATTTCTTCGCCTTCTTATAGATGTTAACGATAAGCAGGGATGGAGTTAGAGAGGGCGGTCACCCCTTAAAAATTTGGATTCCTATATAATTTAAAAAAATTTAAAAAATTTTATGTATTTTTTATTGAAAATTTATGTTCAGACCCCTAAAATTTTGTAAGCTCGTCCCTCCTTGAATTTTATAGGCTCATCCCTCTAACATAAAATTTTGCGTCCGTATCTAACGATAAATTTTATATTTTATTTATATACTATATTTAAATTATTTATAATTTCTTTAAATCTCTGAATTGGAAATAACCACTATTTTATTGTCTTTAAAAGATGTCAACCAAATTATAATTAAGTTAACATTTTTTTATCTAAGTTTTATTTGTTGAATAAACGAATTAATGGGGAAAATAAAGAAATACTTATACAATGTAAACTTAAAGTTGTTTATGTCTTTAAGATTTGTACTAGCTAGCTAATGAACTCTCCTAATTTTGTTTGGTATGAACGATGAAGGATACAATAGAAATGATGAAAAATTTGTTAATTAAAGGTTTGAAATATAACTATTTTTACGTTGAATTTAATCATTTAATTAATAATTTTTTTTTCTCATTTTCATTCTTCCTACCAAGTAAAAATTAGAAAAACCTTAAAAGATCATCATAGAGGCAGTGATTGAACTCAATATTATTTATCGAAGAGGTTATTTAAAAAATTTTAAATTTAGAAGGATCAATAATATAAATTATATACTTTTAAAAAACTAAAATATTATTGTACTATTATCAGATCTTAATTTTTTTTAATTTTCAGAACTTTTAGGGGCGTGGCCTTAGTTAGAGGTACCGACCCTGCGTAGAGGTATGCAACTAAAACAATTTTCGAAACACAATAAAAAAAAGTGATATTTTTTATTAAATAAAGATATATTATATTTTTATATACATATTCAAATTCATACAAGATGAAAAAATATGAGCATTCTTGATCGCTAGGCTAATTAGTGGGTCTCTCCAAACCAAACTTAATTAAAAGGTAAAATTTTGATACACAAGTTGCGTAAAACTAATTTTACACAAGCATGTATATTTACACTATAAAACACAAATATTAAATTTTTAACTCTAACCCTAAAAAATTAAACCCTAAACATTAAACTATATACCCTACATTTAAGCAGTAACCTTAAATTCTAAACCTACCATTTAAACCCCTAAACTAAAAACTTAACCCTTAAAACTAAAAGACACGTGTAAACTAAAGTCGCATGCTTGTGTATCAAAGTTTTTTCCCTTAATTATTGCTTAGGTGACCATAAACACTTATTAACAATTATTTAGATATGCGGTAAAGTAAAGAGCAAAATTTTTTTTCCTCTTTTTTTAAGTGGGATTATGATTAGATTTAAAATTCGTCAAAAAAATTCTCTTCCTTTTTTTAGTATTCTTTTTATGCTCTAAACTAAAAAGTAAAAATTCTAAGCTCTAATTTTAAATTCTAAATTATAAACCCTAAAAATACATCATACCTATAATTTACTATACTCTAACTATAAACTCTAAATTTAAATTTTTAATGTAAAACATAAAAAGAAACCCTAAAAAGAAAAAGGTGATTTATACTCTAAAGTAAAGGCATATAACTTTAAAATTTTAGATTCAAATTATCTGAAGTCAAATATAAATAATTATAAAAATAAAATGTTAAATAATCCTTAAAGATAATCATTAGTTATTGTAATATCGTATGATAGATGACACTTAGGAGGGATCTCCCATGCACGTTAACGAGGAAAGAGAGAACAAGAAATCTTGCTTACACCAAAAGAAACGCCAAGTTTAGCTAGCGAAAGGGAAAATAAACCGGAGAAAAAGAAAGCAAAAGCCGATGTTCCCCACCACCCCTACCGGAAATGTTGTTTCAAATCATCATCCCACCTAGGAATGACAAATGAGTGGGACGAGTTTTTAGTCGTTCGATTTAATTTTACTCAAAATTTAAAATTCTAATTTGATTGTGTCTTACCTTCGAATCTAAAATTTAAGAAAGAAAAAATTGTTTGAAGCAAAACGAATCATGTGCGTCCTTGGATAATTTTGTTATTCCTAATCTCACCAATCCTTTTTTTCAATGCTTCAATGACTTTTTGGTCTCTCCAAACCCAAACTTCATTAACGTTGAGACCTAAAACTTTTCCTTTTAACAAATCCAAGAAAGACAGACAGACAGAGACACCCACATCCACACTTGTCCAGAAGAAGCCTCAAATCTTTATTGCTTTTGTCAAAAGGGTTGCTCATAAAAATCATATCTCCTTCCATGAAAATCTTTAACGGCTTTTACCATCTTTTACTTCAATGGCTTTTGCTTTTGAAATGAATCTCCGTTCGTTTTCTTACAAGAAAGATAACAACTCCGCCGCCCAAGCAGTACTAGGCTGGACATTGTGCTTCCCTATTGTCCGAAACCGAATCAAGTCTTTTGTTTATAGCCCTTTTTAGGGCAGTTACTAGAACAATGTGTTTTGCACATCTCTTTTCTATATATGCGTGCATGGGGATGGGCGCGGCAAGATCCAACTGAATCACCCAAATTGCTAAGGTGGTGCATAAAGAGAGTAATATTTAATGCATGATATCGCTAGACTGCTAGTTAAATTGTAGTATTGGTCTAAATGAAACACTATGAAATGATTAGTTTTGGACTCGTTGTTTGTTTAAATGGAATTTAATAAAGAAGATGAAAGTTACCCAGGGATCTGGCGGCGCCGGCGGCGAGTAGCAGCAAGTTATCATTGGTAATAATCGTCTGTGTAGAATCAGAGAAACACTCATTGTTAGCCACCAAAATCCAAAAGAAACAAATACAAATACAACAATAAAGAACTTGCGGTTGTAGTAAAAAGTAAATAAAATAGTATCTTTAATGGCGAAAGCTGCTGGAAAGGAAATAAATAGCAGAATCCGAAGTCTGCTCCAGCAGCAACTGCCTGCACTGCACCAAGGGGAAAACATCGATGGATTGGAAGAGACCTTGCTTAAATTTTGGGTCTAGAACAACCAAAACCCAAGCCCCATTTCTCCCCTCAAATGGACAGGGACCAGCTCATGTCATGGCAACAGAGTTCCCAGTTAACTAGGATGTTTACCGGTGGTTAACCGGAACAATTTGTTGTACGATTATCAAAAATGAAAAGTTTGATATTTTTGTGAATCATTATCATCACGTTTAAATCATTATAGTCTAAACGGTTAATCGGTTTGTTAAGTACGATTACTCGGATAATTATAAACCATTTTACCATTAGTATTATAAATAATACATATATTTATTACTACTAATTTTAATAGCTTAAAAAATCAACTAAACCCAATAAGTAGTCTCAATGAAAAAGATGATGATCTTCGTCTTAAGAGACCCGACAATTATTTTGTCTACAAAGTATGTACATTATCAAATGGTTAAGAATATGTATGAACAGTCAAAGAGAGTTTTTAATATTTATATTAAAAAAGTCTTTAACATTTAAAGCAATTAAAAAATTAAAATACAGTATAAGCTTAATAAAACACTTAAAATTTAAGCGTTTAAACCTTAAAATTTTGGTTTTCCCTCTCCTTTTCCTTTTGGGGTTAAATGAACCGGTTAAAAACTTATTATAAAATTAATACTCGGTATGGTTTAAGTATTGCAGCGACCTTTTTTTTTTGAAAAAAAAAAGAAATTTGTCTCGTTAAGGGCGTTTGTTTAGGAAAGAAGTCGGCTACTGATTATCCCTTAAATTATTATTGAAAATCCTTTGGGAGATTCGGAATTTCTTTTGAAAACTTTAAATTTTCCAAAACGATGAAAACTTGGAGTCGCTACCGGCCACTTAGGTAAGGTAAGTCAGACACCATAAAACCAGAGATTCGTTACGAAAGGGTCCGGGAGTTGGTTACGTGTGGGGAAGGATTAGCACCCCCATCACACCCGGAGATAGGTACCAAAAAGTTTGTTGCTCTTAAAAGGATGAATGCTATTGAAATTTAAATTGAGTTTAATTTGAAATTCTTAAATGAAAATTAACCTAGATTGCACGAGCTTTATCAAATTGGTGGACTCAAATTAATTAAACATTTAATTAATAAGGTTGACGATATGTCGGACCATAGATTAAACCGACATCGAATAAGCCCGACTGCCGTGTTAATTTATGGTTCAACTCTCGTACGTCACATTTTTGCATGATGCAAACATTTAAGTATGATGTGATGATTTTGTTAATTTTTAGTCCATTTACCTCAGGATGGTAAAGATTAATTCGAATATTTGGTCAACATCCTTTAAGCTCGGACTGTTACGACATATATGTTTGGATTAATAAATACCTCCCCTTTTGTGATTTAGATTAATTAGAGATGCAATTAAGATTAAAGATTATATGGATGTCAATTAATGTATGACAATCAAGTGCATGAATGTAAACATTTAAAAGAAAGGTCCAATTTGATATATAGCCAAATTATATATTTAACCCTAAAAAATTAAGAAGCTCAATTTATGGAGGCTAAATTGCAATTTAATGCTAAATTAAACTTAAAATTGATTTTTTTAAAAAAGTAATTAAGAATTGTTTAATTAACTTAATGAATTTAACATTCACCCTAATAAGCCAATGATAAATTTAAATTCACTAAATTAATCTGAACTCTAATCTACCTAAGGTTAAAAGAAACTAAGGCTAATCTAATTCTATGGTCGTGCCCCTATAAGACGAGCACACAATTTATTCGAAATAATTTAACTATTCCTAATCTAAGCCCAAAAGAAACTAACTAAGCCCTGCAATCTAAGCTCAAAGCATAAGGCCCAAACTATTAAAACTAAACTCCAAAACCTAAGGCCCAAATTATTATTATGTAATAAAACCCAAAAGGTTTAAGATACATTTATATATTAAAATAACATAGCATATAAAAATATCATTTAAAAACATACATTGAAATAAATTATGTATTAAAGTTATGACATGTATATAAAAACCTATTATTTAAAAATATACATTAAAGTAAATTATGTGTTAAAGTTATAATATACATAAGAAAAAACCTACTATTTAAAAATATACATTATTAATTTTGCTAAAATCTTCTATATACTTTAAGTCATATCATAAACCACACACACACATATATATATATATATATATATTTCATTTTCACATTATTATACACTTCAAAAACTATATACCTTATGTACCAAAAATATATTAGTATGCTCTTCAAAATTATACTACATACCTTGAAAACTGTACATTATTTCCAAAAACATGTATGTATTATTTTATGAGATTATATTATGTACTTTGAAAACTATGTGTTATAGATCCTAATGTATACATTATATTTTACAAAATTCTATCTTATTCTTTAAAACTATTATATATCGAAAGTATTTATTATATATACATATATACATTTACATATATATAAACATGTTTAAACATTTATATTTTCATTTATATTTATATTTTTTATTTTTATTTTTTACAAATTCTGATTTTTACTCTAAAACGTATTATAAGTTGAGAACTATTCATAACATTTTACCAATTTTTAATTTATCAACAAATGCATGTTAAACATAAGATTTTATGTCACGTTTCCGATTTATGCTAAATATACGTACATATTAAACATGCATTCTGTTCGAACTAATTTTATCCCTAAAATCACTATCTCAAACGAGTAAAATAACATAAAAATTAAATCACAAATATTAAACATGAATATGCAAAATTTAAACAAAAAAAACATTAAAAAAGTAAGTAAAATAACTTAATATGAAACTGGAAAAATGACCTAATTGTGAGAAAATAAAATACAAAGACAAAATTAAAAGAAATAACATGGATGTAATTGAAAATTTTGAAAAACTACGAAGGACCGGGGGGTAATTTAAAAAGGTGGAATGGCTTCCCATGGTAATTATCCCACACAGAAGGACCAATAGTGCAATTGGACCATGCGGAAGCCCTTCCGGCATAAATATTTTAGGGCGGGGGGGACTAAAAGTGATATTATACCATTCTAAAAGTTACAACGTTATATATACCTCTTTTATCCGAACTTCGAATCCTTTTCGACCATTTTTTTGTGTTATAACAATTTATCCCCCCTAAAAAAACACTCTGAACATGTTCTTCATGTTCATTTGGGTTCATCATGAACCCAGATTCCGGCGGCCTACTCCGCAGCGTTTTCCAGAAACCGGTCACTCCATGGAGCGGCGGCTGGCGAACCTAAACCGACCCAAAAAAAATTCTTGTTTTCAATCTGAACCTAGATCCTAACCCTATTCTCCCCGACTTATCAACGGAGGAACGTCGGCTAGAGGAAACTAAAACGACGCGAGGGGGAAGGAAAATCTATATGGGTAAAACCCTAACTCTATTTTCCTATCATTTTTATATATATACATGCATATAGATAAACTGAAAAAAGAAGAAGATATACCTCGAAAGATTGCTTTTTTTGTTTATTGCTTCTGGGTTTTTGTTCGAACTGCCGTCCGTTACAAATGATGCATTACATGCTTATATCTTATTATGATTGTTCATTGCCCTATTGTCTATGATTTATATGTTTAAGCAAACTTTAAATGTTATTACTGTGGATGATGATGCTTTGACATGCCCCTTTGTTTTTTTATGTTTTTCTCTGGCTCGGTGGTTGAGGGTCGGCGTAATTTTCGGCGTCGATGGAGGCCGTCCGAGGCGTAGATCACACTCGAGCGTGGAAGTTGGGGAGCCGGCGCGTGGGAGTCGAATAGTTGCGGACGCGTGGAGCACGCGCGCCTAGGAATATGGGCAGTCATCTCAGGCTTGATCTGGACCGTTGGATCAGATCTGATCCAACGGCCAGATCATGGCGACTACAAAAAGGATAAGAGGGGATCAGATTAGTGTTAGGGTTTTTTGTATTGGGTTTGGGCCAAATAGGCCTTTGTATTGTTATATATTTTTTGGGTTTTAAATATGTAATGGACCTGGACTTTTATAAAACACTGAGCTTTAATTTTAATTATGATCTATTTTTAGATAATAATAATGCATAATAATAATACTAACATATAATGTACAGGTACGCATACATATTACACATACATGAACACATGTACATACAAACAATAATACACACATAACATGTACATATAAACACATATGCAATATACAACATTCATATTTAAGTAATAATGGCATCGAAATAACAAATACATACATATATGCACATAATACCTATTCACACTCACATTAAAACAATAGTAAACACATATAATATACTAGTAACACATACATACAATTGTATATTACAAGCAATTTCAACACATATGTTCATGTTTTAAATAGACATACATAATAAACACTCACTTATGATATACACTTTATATGTATACTAACACACATGAGTCCATTTTATAATCACCTAATAGTATAAATATATATAAGCCCATTATTGCATGTTAAGTTTAGAACTATTCATAACATTTTACCAATTTTTAATTTATCAACAAATGCATGTTAAACATAAGATTTTACGCCACGTTTCCGATTTATGCTAAATCTACGTACGTATTAAACATGCATTTCGTTCGAACTAATTTTATCCCTAAAATCACTATCTCAAACGAGTAAAATAACATAAAAATTAAATCACAAATATTAAACATGAATATGTAAAATTTAAACTAAAAAACATTAAAAAAGTAAGTAAAATAACTTAATATGAAACTGGAAAAGGGACCTAATTGTGAGAAAATAAAATACAAAGACAAAATTAAAAGAAATAACATGGATGTAATTGAAAATTTTGAAAAACTACGAAGGACCGGGGGGTAATTTAAAAAGACGAAATGGATTCCCATGGTAATTATCCCACATGGAGGGACCAATAGTACAATTGGACCATGCGGAAGCCCTTCCGGCATAATTATTTTAGGGCGGAGAGACTAAAAGTGATATTATACCATTCTAAAAGTTACAACGTTATATATACCTCTTTTATCCGAACTTCGAATCCTTTTCGACCATTTTTTGTGTTATAACAATTTCTCCCCCTAAAAAAAAACACTCTGAACATGATCTTCATGTTCATCTGGGTTCATACTCCGCCACGTTTTCCAGAAACCGACCACTCCCTGGAGCGGCATCCGGCGAACCTAACCAACCCAAAAAAAATTCTTGTTTTCAATCCGAACCTAGATCCTAACCCTATTCTCCCCGACTTATCAACGGAGGAACGTCGACCAGAGGAAACTGAAACGACACGAGAGGGAAGGTAAATCTACATAGGTAAAACCCTAACTCTATTTTCCTATCATTTTTTAGATATATACATGCATATAGATAAACTGAAAAAAAGATGAATATATACCTCGAAATGTTGCTTTTTTGTTTATTGCTTCTTGGTTTTTGTTTGAACTGTCGTCCGTTACAAATGATGCATTACATGCTTATATCTTATTTTGATTGTTCATTGCCCTATTGCCTATGATTTATATGTTTAAGCAAACTTTAAATGTTATTACTGTGGATGATGATGCTCTAACATGCCCTTTGTTTTTTTATGTTTTTCTCTGGCTCGATGGTTGAGGGTCGCGTAATTCCCGACGTCGATGAAGGTCGTCTGGGGCGTGGATCACACTCAAGCGTGGAAGTTGGGGAGCCGGCGCGTAGGTGCGTGGGAGCCGAATAGTTGCGGACGTGTGGAGCACGCGCGCTTAGGAATATGGGCAGTCATCTTGGGCTTGATCTGGACCGTTGGATCAGATCTGATCCAACGGCCAGATCATGGCAACTACAAAAGGGATAAGAGGGGATCATATTAGTGTTAGGGTTTTTGTATTGGGTTTGGGCCAAGTAGGTCTTTGTATTGTTATATATTTTTTGGGTTTTAAATATGTAAGGGACCTGGACTTTTATAAAACACTGAGCTTTAATTTTAATTATGATCTATTTTTAGATAACAATAATGCATAATAATAATACTAACATATAATGTACAGGTACGCATACATATTACACATACATGAACACATGCACATACAAATAATAATACACACATAACATGTACATATAAACACATATGCAATATACAACATTCATATTTAAGTAATAATGGCATCAAAATAACAAATACATACATATATGCACATAATACCTATTCACACTCACATTAAAACAATAGTAAACACATATAATATACTAGTAACACATACAATTGTATATTACAAGTAATTTCAACACATATGTTCATGTTTTAAATAGACATACATAATAAACACTCACTTATGATATACACTTTATATGTATACTAATACACATGAGTCCATTTTATAATCACCTAATAGTATAAATATATATAAGCCCATTATTGCAAAATAAAGAAAATGTATTAACCCCAAACAAAATTAGTGATTACAAGTATGACATAACATTCACAAATATTAGTAATAATCAATAATTCAATATTATTATAAAATTAAATTTTAATTTTATCATTTTTGTTTAACCGTTTAACTAAAAATCGTAACCATCTTATTTAATCGTTAATTTTACTTGTACAATTATCATATTGTTATAATATTTTTTATTGATACGATTACCTATTGTTTAATTTAATTTTTCGGTTCAAATTTTTTATAAACACTCGTACTTAGGCAAGATGACCGACCACTAAGCCGAAAGCAATTACTCTAATTTACAACCATCCTCGATAGACAATTATGCATAAAACATAAAAATGCTGGCTTCTTGTGACAATCATAGGATATAAAGAAACGCAACCTCATTAATTTCAATTTCCAACTTTTAAATTGAACTAAATTAGGGTGAAATTGAAGGTTTATTATGATAAGGGTAAACTATATAAATAGTTACTGAAATTTAAGGGTGTATTTATTTTGGTCACTAAACTTTTAAAATTTGTAATATAATCACCGAACTTTTAATTCACTTTCATTACGGTCATTGTTGTCAAAAGAGAAGCTGACATGGAACGTTAACACCGTGTTCTTCCCTAACCCCCCAAGTTTATCGACTTAAAAATTGGCAATCGTTAATTTTCTCGGTAGAAAAGATCATTGAACCATAAAGACATATTGAGACAATTTGTTTGTGAAAACATTGCAAATCATTCCAATGCCAATGTCGTTGATGTTAGACCTGAAATGAAATAATAACTTCTTATGCCTTCTCCTTTTCCAAATCAGTTTGCCATTAAAATAAAATGCGAAGGTTTTACTTGTTAAAAGTAGGGTAAGTAAAACTCAACTCGACTTGAAAAAATTGATAATTTTTTTCAATTTTGAGTTATTCGATTTATTCAAGTCAATTCGAAAAATTTTCGAGTTTGAGTCGAGTTGAAATTTGCTCAACTCGAAAATCGAAAATTCAAATTTTACAGTTTTACAATTTAGTCCCTAATTTCATTTTTCTTCAATTCCTCCTTCATTTTAAGTCCATTTTGACCAAATTTGAACTACATATTCCTAAACCAATATAGAATACTTATTTATCTTCAATTTATATTTTTAAAAATAAATTTCATATTTTTCTATTCAGCTCCTTAACTTTGTATAATCTCCTCATTTCTTCAATCTCTCCTTCGTTTTAAGTCAATTTTTGACCAAATTTGAACCGCCCGCTCCTAAACCAACTTAGAATACCTATTTAGCTTCAATTCATATTTTTTAAATTAATTTTTCTAATTTTTTAATTTAGCCCCTCAACTTTGAATGATTTCCCATTTCTTCAATTCCTCTTTCGTTTTAAGTCTATTTTGATCAAAATTAAACCACATGATTCAATAACACTATATATATCTATATAACTTCAATTCATATTTTTTTAAAATATTTTGTTTTGCAATTTAATCTTTTAACTTTACATTTTATTCAATTTGATCATTCAACAGATTTTTTTTGTAATTTTTTTCCTCACATCAATTTATTGACTCATTTATACTCCCACCAATGCTTTACCCCCAAAAGTTCCTTATTTAAAAATAATATTATAAATATATTTTTAAAAGTTTAGATGATATTTTTATTAAATAACATTAAAAATCTTACTTATACATGTGAAAAATAATATGAAGAAATATATATATGCATATCTTATATGATTAAAGAGTCGTTTAAATCGGAATCAAACCGTACTACAACATGGTAAATAATTACAATTAAATTTCTATAGGAACTCGAAAACTCGACTCGACTCGACTCAAATTTTATAAACTCGACTCGAATTGAAAAAATTTCAAATTAAGTTCGAATCGAAAAAATTCAAATTAAGTTCAAGTTGTAAAATATGACGCGTCAACTCGAATAACTCAAACTTTTTTGACTCGACTCGATCGAACGCTCACCTCTAGTTAAAAAAGATAAGGATGAGTTTTACAAAAAAAATGCAACAAAACATTTTTTGAAAGATAGATAGTATGATTACTAGAGTAGAAATCATAAAAGATGGGACATTGATATATGCCCCATTAAAAAAACTCTCTTAGACCTAAATGAAAGAAAAATAGTGCAACCAGTGACGGAGCCGAGATTTGAGGTTGGGAGGGGCAAAACATAAATTTTAAAAGGTGAAGGGATAAATTTACAATTATCCCAATTTTTCAAAAATATATTAAGAATTAAAGGGTAGAAAAAAATTTCCTATGCCAGGGGGAAACAGCTCCTTTCATGAGGAACGTAGCTCCATCCCTGCTACAACATGTCAATGCCGATACAAAGAAAAATATCATCCAAACATTCAAATCATAAAATTGTGCACTAAGGGCATCTCCAGGCTTCACCAATATTGTAATATCATTTTGGTGTCAAAAATAATATAAAATTATAAAAAGTAAAATTAGTGTAAAGAGATCGACTTTAACCTTTCTAAAATAGTGTAAACTAAGATATTCAATATTATTTAGGTGTAAAGAGAGCAACTCCACCTTTTGCATTATAACACATTTGCACCATTTTGGCTTTTTCTTTCAATTAAAATTGATGTGTTGCTATAGTTTCGCGCCAAATATGATGTGACACTATAGACAACACTAAAATAATAGCATGAGAATTTAGAATATGATGTTAGGTTAGCTAATGAATAGTACCTGAGTCATACCATTTTAGTAAAATTGTGTGAAAAAATGAACAAAATTGGAGATGCCCTAAGCATCATCCGACAGCGTGCCAAAATGCTATTGAAGTAACTCGGGAATATAGCTACCATACCCACTAGCGAAACAACCACGCCATTCCAAGTTCATCAATAAGCATTCACTCAAACCAAGAGAGAAACCATCGTTTGACCAATGGCAGGGAACACAAAACGCAGCTCACCAATAAACAAACCTTTACATATAGAGGCCAACAGGTTGACTTCACCGTAACCAACGTCCCAAAGAAACAAGATTTATCTCCTACCAGGTACCATTACAGTAGCATCGCATCTGAATCAGACCGGAAGAGAGATAAGCATATCTGAAGAGCGACCAATGCCCCTTTTAGTTAGATTGTCCGCTAGTACGTTGTGGTCTCTAGGGATAAGGTTAATACACCAATCGGGACCTGCACAAATGTTAACACACGAAACTACAATTTATTTTATAAAATTAGGAGCATTATGAGGGCTCTGGATCCATCATACCAAGTTATTGCAGTCGCATTCAGTAACCAGCTTATAGGTCCGACACCATCACACCAAACCAAAGAGCTGAACAATAAGCAAGCTTCTTTCACCGCAAGCTGGAAAGTTGGAACATAAAATGATGTAAATTACCCTTAAACGATTCTCAAGCTGGAAATGCCAAATAAGTTTTACACATTTTTTCCCGTTTGTCTTTTGCTTCTTTAAGAGTAATAGTTATAAAAGTGTGTCTAAAATATGAAATCTATTAAATCTTTTCGGAGCAAAATTGCTAAGAAAAAATGTGATCAAACATTCTTGAGCTTTTGAGCTCTCTCCTCACAACCTTATTCCTCCGATGGCATTGAGTAGTTAATCCTGCTTTCTGAATAAACAAAATATGATTAATTTTCCAAAAAGTAGTTAATCCTGCTATAAGAGATGTAACATGACAACACAAAGCAACTTGAATGTGAGAAAAAAACATTCAATAAATATTCAGTTTTCCAAATTAAGGTTCAAACCTTCATAGCTTCTCAACAGTGTACAACTTTCATCCAAAAATAACATTAATTTAATGAAGATTAAGATAAAATAGGCAATTAGTTATGTAATAAGTCATTTTTGTCCGAGTTTTTAGTATTGTTGTAATAATATTATTATTAATATAAAAAATAAAAAAGGGGAAAATTTGTGTGGAGCTAAAGGCTCCACACCCCCCTTTAACAACCTCAATTACCTATATAAAGGCAGGGGGAATTGAAAAGGGAATGGATCGGCAATGGCTTTTCCCAAAGAGAGCTTGGCTCTCGGGTAACCAAGGACCGGGCAGTGTCCTCGGTCCTAACCGGTTCGATCGGGGTCCTATTTTGGATCTGATCTAGTTAATTTTTTGGAGAGGTTGTGGTAAATCTCGGTGGGGTTCAGTCGGGGTTCGTCATTCGAACTCGTAGTTAGGTATATTTTCTTTCTTTTTTTATTTATGTTGTAATTTTTACGATTTAATGAAGTAGTAGTTAATTTAAAATTGTGTTTTTAGTTTGTATGTTTATTTATGTTTTAGATTAGTATTTATTATGTTTTAAATTTATGTTTTATATTAATATTTTATTTATGTTAGATTTGTTTTTATTTATGAGTTAGATTAATATTTATGTATGTATGTTTTAGATTAGTATTTTATTTATGTTAGATTTGTTTTTATTTATGTGTTAATTTAATAGTTATGTATGTATGTTTTAGATTAATATTTTATTTATGTTATATTAGTATTTTATTATGTTAGTATTTATTTATATTTTTATCACAATGTATTTATTTATATTTGCCATTTTTTAAGTTTGCATTTCGGATATAAATTGCCAATGCGGTGCCCTTTTATTCGAGCGTAAACGGGGCTAGTATCAGGCGTAGTAATAGTGGTTGGGCGTTTACTCTCGGATAAAGGAGCCTTTAAAATTTATTCGCACATATAACCAAATTTTAATTTAATCGTCACTTTAATCCGGAAAGTCTAATATTAATAAAGCGTTAATTATTAAAGTACCAATTTTGGGCTGTGTGGGGGTGCTAATCCTTCCCCATCCGTAACCGACTCCCGAACCCGACATTTTAAAATCTCTGGTTTTTACGGTGTCCGGTCCACCTTGAGTGGCCGGTGGCGACTCTATTTTTAAATAAAACACGTGTTTTATAAAACTCTACGCGAAAGACATTATTTTTAAAATAAAAGAAAAAACTTTTTTTAGCGAGAGGGGACATCACTACAAGTTATAGCAGAACCTGAATGATAATGGCAATTAGATTCCTTTCTGAATCTGAATTCATTCCAAGCAACCATTGCCCTTAAGTCCGTCTGTAATGTGATTGCAGCTAATCTTACTTTTAAATAGGATTCCTTGACAATGTGTCGTTTTAAGTTTTTTTTTTTTTTAAATAAAAGTTTGTAGGACTAAATTGAACAAAAGTATAATTATATTAAAAATATTGGACTAAATTATAAAAATTAGAAAGAAATAGGGGTCAAATTCGGGTTAAATAAATATTTTTAGGACTAAGATGAACAAAAATATCATCATATTAAAAATATTGGACTAAATTATAAAAATTAGAAAGAAATTGAGGTTAATTTTGGGTTAAATAGAGACTTTTAGGACTTAATTGAACAAAAATATAATTATATTTAAAATATTAGACTAAATTATAAAGATTAAAAAGAAATTGAGGTTAATTTCGGGTTAAATAAAGATTTTTAGGATTAAATTAAACAAAAACTATAATTATATTTAAAATATTGAACTAAATTATAAATATTTAAAAGAAATTGGGGTTAACTTAGGGTTAAATAAATATCTTAAGACTAAATTGAACAAAAAAATAATTATATTAAAAATATTAGACTAAATTATAAAAATTCAAAAAAATATTGGTGTAAATTTCGGGTTAAATAAAAATTTTAGGATTAAATTGAATAAAAATAAATATTTGAAGACTTAACGTGTAATTTACCCATTTATTTAAGTCGCCTATTTTTGAATAAAGTGATACATGTCGTGTTTGGTTGGTCTATAATTTTTAAAAATGGAGTTAACGGTAAGGGCAATTAAGGTTATAATTTAAAATTTAGAGGATAAAATATTCTAAAAAATTCTTTAAGCGACAACTCAGATACAAAATATTTACTTTAGGGCAACCCATAAATAATTAGCTAAATTCATAAACATGTACCATGCGAATTAGGATAGGATGGTGTAATTTGAGATTTCTGATTTCTAGAAGCTCAGAACAAATTTCCATTTTCCCGCCTCTTTTCCACTCTCGCAATTTCGCAAACTCTTAACTTCACCTTATTTTCCAAATTTTCTCGTTCGAACTATCAGTTAGAGAAGTGATCAGTAAGAAATTCCATTTCTCTCAATTTCAATTATTGGCGGTGATCTTTTAGATTTAATTATAACTGCATTGTGAATTCATGGCGGCGATCTCTTTGTTTTCATTTTAGGTTTTCGTAGATTTTGTATGATATTTTGATCTTAGAGGTCTCGCTTAGCATTCGAATTTATGATTATGGGTTTTTCTTTTTCAAATTTTAATTTTCAAACTTAAGATTGTGATAAACTGGATTTAATTTTCTTAGTTTTACTGTTTATCTTACTTCTTAGAAGCACAGGATGCTTTGGTTTTTTGAGCTGTATGAATACCTGTTGTTTGCTATTCCCTTTGAGATTTTTGCTTAACATTTAGTTTAGTTTCTGAGAGATCAACAGAATCAGACGGGAATGAAAGGGTTAAAACCAGCATCTCATTGAAAAAAATAGAGAGATCTCTTGAGATTATACGGAAATTCGAGCAAGTGAAGTTGATTTTCTCGGTAACTAAACAGAGATCTAGTAGCAGCGTCGACTTTGTGCATCTCAAGATAAAATTGCTCCAAGTTTTGTACTCATTAACTTACGGATCTGCAATTCTTTTGCTAGCAGTGTTTGTTATTATAAGTTCACTTGACTGACATTAATTGTACAATATTTGATGGAGCGTGATAGCACTTAAATTGTTTTACAATTATATTTAATTTCTGGGCGTTGATTTTCCTATTAGTAGCTTCATTTCCTGTTCTTGCAATTTTAGGTCTTGTTTTCCTTGAATGTGCATGTTACTTGGTTTTGAACTTTCTTGAAAACAAATTTACCTTCATTCCCATAGGTATATA